>JABUQX010143090.1:5000-20195 GCA_015478945.1 Trachelipus rathkii | reverse complement strand
ACAATAATCATAATCATAATAATCATAATAATACCATTTCCACTACCACATTTCTTCAAATACTACTACTACTACTTACTGCTAATAATACTACTACTACTATTATTATTACTACTACTACTACTACTACTACACACACACACACACACACAATAATAATAATAATAATAATAATAATAATAATCACCACTATCATCCACCTCTTGCGTAGCATGAATTGGAAACAGAAAAGTAGTAGAAGAATAAGTGACACAAGTCGAAAAGAAAGCCCAGCCTCACTGCCCCCTAAATACCTATTAGTGAGAACTCGTCGTCGACGGATTTACTTAGAGCTAATAATAATAATAATAATAATAATAATACACACACACACACATAATAATAATAATAATAATAATAATAATAATAATAATAATAATAATAATAATAATAATAATAATAATAATAATAATAATAATATATGAAAAGAAAAAATAATGATAATGATAAAAATAATAATAATAATAAACAATGATGATACAGAATATTACTAGATAATAATAATAATAATAATAATAATAATAATAATAATAATAATAATAATAATAATAATAATAATAATAATAATAATAATAATAATAATAATAATAATAATAATAATAATAATAATAATAATAATAATAATAATAATAATAATAATAATAATAATAATAATAATAATAATAATAATAATAATTTCTCCCTTGGTAGATAAAATCTTTATTTTATTGTCTTTTATATTACTAATAATAATAATAATAAAATAACAAAGTTTGTTATTTTTTATATTAAATACTTAAAATTATTAAGCTAATATGAAGTTATTAAAAATATAAAAAGTTGCAAAAGGAAAGTTTTCAGAATAAATATTAAAATAATTTAATTAAATATTTTCATTTATTTGAATTTAAAATAAAATAATTTAAATTTAATTTAATTTAAAAGAATTTAACTTAATACTTTGATTTAATTTAATTTAAAATAATTTAATTTAATTTAATTTTATTTAATAGTTTAATTTAATTTAATTTAATATATTTTAATTTATAATAATTTAAATTAACATTTTAATTTAATTTAATAATTTAATTTAATTTATTTAAATTATTTTAGTCTAAAATAATTTAACTTAACAATTTAATTTAATTTAAAGTAATTTATTTTATAATTTAATTTAATATAAAAAAATTTAATTTAACTTAAAATAGTTTAATTTACTTTAAATTCATTTAATTTAATTTAAAATAACTTAATTTAATTTAAAAAATTTGATTTAATTTAAAATAATTTAATTTATTTTAAAATAATTTAATTTAGTCATTTAGTTCAATGTAAAATAATTAAATTTAATCATTTTATTTATTTAAATTTTATTCTATTTAATCTGGTAAGCTTAATTTCATTTTTAATTTCTCATTACCTTAATTCTGAACTTTTAATTTTATATTATTTAATAATAATAATAATAATAATAATAATAATAATAATAATAATAATAATAATAATAATACACACATAATAATAATAATAATAATAATAATAATAATAATAACATAAATGATAATAATAATAATAATAATAATAATAATAATAATAATAATAATAATAATAATAATAATAATAATAATAATAATAATAATAATAATAATAATAATAATAATAATAATAATAATAATAATAATAATAATAATAATAATAATAAATATAATAATAATAATAATCATAATAATAATAATAATAATAATAATAATAATAATAATAATAATAATAATAATAATAATAATAATAATAATAAATAATAATAATATAAATAATAATAATATAAATAAAAATAATAATAATAATAATAATAATAATAATAATAATAATAATAATAATAATAATAATAATAATAATAATAATAATAATAATAATAATAAAAATAAAAATAAATATAATACACATTAAAAATGATAATACACACACACACACACACACACAATAAGAATAATAATAATAATAATAATAATAATATATATTATAATATATAACAATCTAATAATACTAATTTAATATTATTTGTAATAATATGTTTATACTATAACAGGGTCTGAATCTATTTTTCTGACAGCGGAAGGCGTGTTCTCAAAGGTTTTATCACAAACACATTTCTTATTTTCTTAAGCGGATATTTTTAAGAGTTCATTTGATCAATGTTATTCTTTCAATTTTTTCTATTTTTTATGTTAATTTTATATTATTATTATTATTATTATTATTATTATTATTATTATTATTATTATTATTATTATTATTATTATTATTATTATTATTATTATTATTATTAGTATTATTAGTATTATTTTCTTAATAATTTTTTTATTTCAGTTTTAATATTTAATTTTTCTTTTTTTTCTGTATTTTTAATTTTCAAATTATTATGTTTTTTTTTGCAATTCTTAATTTTTATTTTAATACATAGTTTTAATTTATTTGAATTTAAGTGGAAGAAATTTAATATAAATCTATATACATATAAAAATATATAAAAAAGAAATTTATTTCTGAAAGTAATATATCACTAGAGACGTTGATAGTTTCCTAAATAAATTGAATTTCGTTTCAAAATCAAAAAAAAAAAAAAAAAAGGGAGAAAAATATTTAGAATAAAAATTTAAAAAAAAATAGTATTTTAAACTTTTCTTGAAGATTGTTATTCATTCATCTTTGTGAAAAGAGTCTAACATTATTATTATTATTATTATTATTATTATTATTATTATTATTATTATTATTATTATTATTATTATTATTATTATTATTATTATTATTATTAGTATTATTATTACTATGATTGTTATTATTATTATTATTATTATTATTACTCCGACCATCCCCTCCGGGGTATGAAACGTCCCCCCCTATCGTCCCTATTATTATTATTATTATTATTATTATTATTATTATTATTATTATTATTATTATTATTATTATTATTATAAAAAAAAAACAAAGTATATATATATATATATATATATATATATATATATATATATATATATATATATATATATATATATATATATATATATATATATATATATATATATATATATATATATATACATAAGCATCTTTTCCTTTATCAAGCTTCTCGCATTTATAATCCATGTTAGCCTTATTAAGGCTGCAAACTCATTAGGTTGATACCAGTGCATCCTAAAGAGCCAAGAGAGTGCCATCCTTTTAATTAAAAATGACCTCTTAATTTTAATATTTCCAAAGTTTTCTTCTTTTATTTAAATTGAGTTTGAGGCAGAGAAATTTTTTTATTTATTTATTTATTTATTTATTTATTTATTTATTTATTTATTTATTTATTTATTTATTTGATTGTTTTATTTTTTATTTATTTTCTTTATTTATTTGTTTTATATTTTATTTATTTTCTTTTCTTTTTATTATTTCCTTCATTTCTTTCCTTCAGTCCAACACCCCTCCTCCTCCTCCTCCTCCCCTCCTCCTCCTCCTCCTCCTCCTCCCTCCCTCCTCCTCCTCCTCGTCATCCTCCTCCTCCTCTTCCTCATCCTCCTTCCTCCTCCTCCTCCTCTTCCTCCTCCTCCCTCCTCCTCGTTACTATGCGCCTCCTCACTCATCCTCCCTCCTCCTCCTCCTCCTCCTCCTCCTCCTCCTCCTCCTCCTCCTCCTCCCTCCTCCTCCTCCAACTCCTCCTCCGCAGCCACTGTCCCTCACTTCCTCCTTTATTTCTTCTTCTTTATTTCTTCGTTATTTCTTCTTTATTTTTTCTTTCTCTTTTTTTCTTATTCTTCTCCTTTTTCAATTCTTTCTATCTCCTTCATTCATACTTCCTTTTCCTCTTCTTTTTTCTATATTCACTTGCTTCATCTTTATATTATCCTTTTCTTCTACATTTATTTCTTATCATTCATTTTCTTAATTTACCTACTTTTCTCTCATTTTTTTCTCCTCATCTCACATTTTCCTTCTAATTATCTACTTTCCCTTTTCTCAAAATTTCTTTCTTCCATTCCGAACCCTACCCCCTTCTTGAATCATGTTCCATTTAAGTTGAACAAAAGTTAACCCTTGTAAGTTTATCTTTAATAAATTTGAATTAGAATAAAGCTTTTAATAGACGAGAGTTAAATGTACCGCATTTATCCCGCCTACGTATGAGTATATCTATTAAAGAATATATATACATACATACATACACATGTGCACACACGCACACACACATACCTACACACACACATATACGCGCTTCGCCTCAAAGAAAATAAATCCGGCTTTTAGTTAGTTATTTTAACAAAGAAAATAGCTAAATTTAGCTTAGAAGTAGATTATATATATATATATATATATATATATATTTATAAAAAGGTATATTATATATAAATTTACATATATATATATATATATATATATATATATATATATATATATATATATATACATATATATATATATTACATACGTGTGCTCTTTATATATATATATATATATATATATATATATATATATATATATATATATATATATATATATATATATATATATATAGATATAAAGAGAGAGAAATATATATAGTGTATATATATATATGTATATATATATATTTTATATATATATATATATATATATATATATATATATATATATATATATATATATATATATATATATATATATATATATATATATATTGTTCTTAAAAAAGGAATTATATATAAATTTATATCTTTATAGAAATATAAACTTAATTTAGCATAAAAATTACAAAATAATTACAAGGTTTTTTTTTTTAAATAAATGTATTTCTAAGAAAGATAATTTTTTTATTTCTTTTATTTATTTTTATTTTCTTTTACAGATTTTTTGATTCTGTTGCATTTTTTTTCAACAACCCACAACAAGAAAAAAATTTTTGTTTTAAATACAAATAAAACTATTTTCAAATTTCTTTTAAGTTCAAATATATGAATGAGCATATGAACCCTCCCATGACACAACCCCAATGCAAATATTTAAAAACAATTATATTAAACATTTGAAATAATTATGAAGAATGGACATCAATTTAAATATCATTTCCTATCAATGTTTTTTGATAGGATTTTTTCTAAATGTCAACTTTTAAATTATTTAAAAAATTACTTTGAGATTGATATGTCGAAATTTTTTTATTTTCAATATTTCTGTACAGTTGTTATTGTTCGATATTTCCAACATTCTAGATATTTCTGTATTTCGATATTTCAATATTTTCGATATTTCAATATCTTAAATATTTCTGTATTTCGATATTTCAATATTTTAGATATTTCTGTATTTCGATATTTTTGATAGCAGCATCCTAAATATTCCTGTAATTGATATTTTTAATATTTCAATATTTTAGAAATTTATTTCTGATATTTCAATATTTTCATTTAATGTTTTAAATATTTCCGTATTTCGATATTTTAGATATTTCAATATTTTAGATACTTTTGTATATCAATATTTCTATTTTTTCTATATTTCGGTATTTCAATATTTTAGATATTTCTGTATTTATATTTCAATATTTTCGATATTTCAATATCTTAAATATTTCTGTATTTCGATATTTTAATATTTTAGATATTTCTGTATTTCGATATTTCAATATTTTCCATATTTTATATCTTAAATATTTCTGTATTTCGATATTTCAACATTTTAAACATTTCCCTTGCTTGAGTAATATTTTGAACTTACAACATCTTAAATATTTTCAGTATTTCGCTACCTTCGATATTTCAAATATTAAAATGCTTTTTCTCTTTATAGTTTTAGAAACATATCATAAGAAGAGACACACAATACTCAATATAAAATGTTATCCTGCCAATGGAAATTTATATTGCAATATATGTTTCTCATCATACAAGATTTTTATTTTATATTAGCGCATGTAAAGTAGCGTATGCAGGGAGGGAAGAGGGGTTACAGCCCCTCTTTTCCATCCTGAAATTTTGATGAAATCAAAATTTTTCCAAAATTTTCAAATAAAATTCCTTGTAACATCAAACACTATTCCATTGAATGTTGGTGGCAATAACATGGCGATGTCGCGCGTAGCAGTGACGCCATCACTAAGGAAATAACCGTAACACACACGAAGATATGATCCCAAGAAAGTTTTTCCCCTCCCACCCTTATCATCGTATACCCACATAATTTTACGATCATTCTGTTTAAATAATAAAGATAAAATGTCAAATTGCCATTTTATAAATTCAACAGAAAAGTACATCAGTGTCCTAATATAACAGAAGGGGTCAAACTGGGTCAGAGATTCACCTACGGCAGAGATCCTTAACCCTTTTTGGTCGTGACCCAAAGTTAACAAAACGATCAACTTCTTGACCCATGGGTCTGTTTTGAAATTAAACCACAATCCATGGGTCTATTTTTAAATTAAACCACGACTCATTGGACTATTTTGAAATTAAATCAGGACCCATAGACCTATCTTGAAATTAAAACTACGAACCATGGGTCTAATATGAAATTAAAACACGGCCTGATAATATAATTTGAAATTAAATACCACTACCCATGGTCTAATTTGAAATTAAATCCTCAAACCATGGGTCTAATTTGAAATTAAAAATCACGACCCATGGGTCTAATTTGAAATTAAAAATCACGACCCATGGGTCCATTTTGAAATTAAAATCACGACACATGGATTTATTTGAAATTAAAAACCACGACCAATGTGTCTAACTTGAAATTAAAAACGACCCATGGGTCTAATTTGAAATTAAAACCACGACCCGTGGGTCTAATTTGAAATTGAAACCACGAACTGTGGTCAATTTGAAATTTTAAAAACGACCTATGGGTCTAATTTGAAATTAAACCACGACCCATTTTAACTATTTTTGCAAAATTAAATGATAATGTATGTACGTAAATAAGAGAAGTAATCATTCCAAATATCACATTGTAACAAAAATTGTTATTAGTTAATCAAATTAGTGCCGCAACCAAGTGAGGGGTTGGAGAAGAGGTTAGATTAGGCTAAGAACCTCTGATTCTAAAGGATGGCACGCAGCTTATGATCCATTTATTTAGCATCTTACACCTTATAATATATTTGATTTTATTATTTGTACACCATAGGAAAAAATGTAAAAAAAAAAAATTTGATATTTTTTTTAGTTTAAATTAAAAAAAAAAAAAAAAAAGAAAAAAAAAAAGGTCGCAACATTTTTCTAAGAGGAGAGCTCTCTCCAGGGATCTGGAATCGGTTGCCAGGAAGTTTCTTTCTAGAATCTGGAATCGGTTACCAGTAAGTTGCTTTCTAGGATCTCGAATCGGTTGCCAGGAAGTTGCTTTCTAGGATCTGGAGTCGGCTGCCAGGAAAGTGCTTTCTAGGATCTGGAATCGGTTGCCAGGAAGTAGTTTTGCTTTCTAGGATCTGGAATCGGTTGCCAGGAAGTTGCTTTCTAGGATCTGGAATCGGTTACCAGGAAATTTCTTTCTAGGATCTGGAATCGGTTGGTAACTCATTTGCTGTTTGATTAAGCAGGAAATCAAACCGGTAGCTATATCATATGTCTAAACAGAAAACCGTTTATTAAAATTTTGGCAACTCACAACTGGTTAAATGAAGTATAACGTTTATATTCTATGTTTATTCATAAGTACGGCATTCATCATATTCGTTTTATGGATATTCTTAAGATTAATTTTCTGTTGATAATAATAATAATAAAAGTTTTTTTTATTATTTAAAACGTAATTTTACTAAAAACTTGTTTTTTTATTATAAACATGCTATTTAATGTTTTTTTCATTATAAACGTTTTTTTTATTATCAACGTGATTTTTTTATAAACGTGTTTTTTTTACCATAAACATTTTTATTATATTATAGCGTATTATTTTTGTTATAAATTTGTTTTCATTGTTTTTTTATTAAAACGTGATTTTAATTATAAACGTGTTTTTTATTAAAAACTTTTTTTTATTAAAAACGTTTTTTTTATTATAATCGTATTTTTTTTATTATAAACGTGTCTTTTATTATAAATGTGTTTTTTATTATGAGTGTTTTTAATCATAAATGTATTTTTTTATTATAAACGTGTTTTTTATACTAAAAGTTTTTATTACAAACGTGTTTTTAATTAGAAACGTATTTTTTATTATAAATGTGTTTTCATTATAAACTTGTTTTTTATTATAAACATGTTTTTTATTTAAACATGTTTCATATTATAAACGTGTCTTTTATGTCACTTTAATGTAATTTCAAACAATTCCCTGCCACACGATTTTTTTTAATTTTATTTAAACATTTTATTGCTAAAAAAAAATTCATAAAATTTACAGATTATTTTTTCTTTTATTTTTATTTTTAATTTCTAAAGAAAATCAATTTTGTTTTTCTGAATTTACAATTATAATGCATGTTACATCATGCATAAATTAATTCCCAAGCTATGCATAATTTTTCTCTATTTTTCTCTATTTTTTTTATCATATTTTGTGCATGACACATGCAAATGACACGTTAATATAAAAATGGCACAAAAGTTTGGAAAAATTTTGCACATTTCTTGTTATATATGAAAATTTAATTTGGTATTTTTTTTTTAACGTTTTGGAGAGTAAACACACAAACACACACACACACACCTACACACACCTACACACAATCACAAACACACACACACACACACACACCTACACACACACACCTACACACAAACATACCCACACACCTACACAATCACAAACACACACACGTACACGCACCTACACTCACACCACCACACACCACTACACACACATACACACGGCTACACACACACAACACAGACCCAATACACACACACTCACACGCACTTGCACACACACACACACACCTACACACATATACACTCACACGCACCTACACACAAACACATATACACACGCCTACACACACAAACACACACCTACACACTTGCACTCATACACACGCACCTACACACAAACAACCCCTAACCATTTATAAGAATCAAGAAATAAGATTATAATTAATTCATGTTAAAATATAAAAATAAAGAATAAACCATAATTATCATTTTTAATTTCTTTTATTCTGTGTTAAGCTTTTTAATTATTTATTAATTTCATTTAATAAAATATTTAACAATATATTTATTAAAGTGACAATGGAAAATAATTCTGAATTTATAATTGTAATATAATTTTCTAATATTATAATTAATATAATTTATAATATCAAATGTTATTTTTTTATAACAAAAACAATTAAAATAATAAATTCTATTAAAATGTAAAATTTCACTTATTAAATAATATATATATTATATATATATATATATATATATATATTACATATATATATATATATATATAGTTAAAAATATATATATATATATATATATATATATGTATATATATATATATATAAGAAAGAAATAAAGATATATATATATTATATTGTTATATATATATATATATATATATATATATATATATATATATATATATATATGTATATATATATATATATATATTAGTATAGACGATTAATCGAATCGGCAACGGAATCGGAGGAATCGGCTGCTTTCAGTAGAATCGGAATAACTGAATCACAAAATTGTACTGATTCTTGGACCGATTCTTGTATGCAATCTGAAAATAAGCCTTTTATTCGATCTTTATGATCATTTCCCGAAAGACAAATTTCATTGATTTTTAATTTTAGTTTTTGTATCCTTAATTTATTTAATTAAAGGCTGATTGTGCGGCATCTTTACGTAGAGCCTAAGATATCATGTTAGGATTTTACGACAGTCATGGTGAGGCAGACATTTGGCAATGTTTCGTTAGTCATGTTATGTAATATGTTTTGATAATTATATACCCGTGAACTCGTAAGTGAGCAGAAATGATGGTTTTGTAGGCTTGTAATTGGAATATGCTGAAAAGCTATCCTTCAGCCCCACCTTTAACGTATCTCTCTACAGCATTTAATATAAGTGATTGTCTTCAAAATGTTATGAAGAATTCAATATTCTGCTAATAAAATTCATGTTATAGTAAAGGATAACGCACCTTAATATGGCTGCAGGAGTTACACAAGCAGAATTCCAGGAATTACCTTGCTTTTTACACTCTTTGACACTAGTTCTCAATGATGCCATATTTGAACAAAGAGACGTGAAAAAAAATATATCCATATGCAAACATATCGTAGGTCATTTGAATCACTCGCCTCAAGCTATTGCCAAGCATGAAGAATATCAAACTAGATTTAATTTACCACAGCACAGATTTATTCAGGATGTACAAACCAGATGTAATAGCCAGTATCATATGCTTTCAAAATTTTTTTGCACAAAAGACGGTCTCATTTCATATTGCAGTGATCATTCAAACCCTGCATGCTTAGAAACAACGGAAAGTTCTTGAAAAATTTAAAAATAATTTAAAAATTGGTTGTTGATTGTACAAATTTATTGACATACAAGGAATCAATGGCATCGGCAATAATCCCAAATATGAAAGTGATTTGCAGTTTTTTTGAAAAGAGTCAGAAAAAAGGACTATTTGAGGGACTTGAGTCTACAGTATCATCGGCATGGAAAAATTCAGTAAAATATAGATTCAGCATTTACTTTACTGATAAGAATCTTGTGCTTGCTACCTATCTTGTGCGAAGATATATGTTGTATAAAGGAAAGGAAAACAGTTTCCATTACTTTAAACCAATCTTCAGATTCTTCTCATTTATCAACAGAATAGGGCGAAAAAAGTGATACTGAAGATAATAGTTTTAACTTTAGCTTTGAAAGCTGTTTTTCGGAATTTAAAGAGAAAAAGACTTTAAAAACAACAAAGAAACTCATTCCTAAGGAGAAAGACACATATATTGAAAAAATTGAAGATGTTACAAAAGTAGAAATGAGCCAATATAAAAATATGAAACTTATTAAAAATTCAGAAAGTCCCTACAATGGTGGTCATCGAATAAAGGTATTCTTTCAGATTGGCTGTCCTTAGAAAATATTTAAGTCAAGCCCCCTTTTCCGTGGAAAGTGAAAACATCTTCAGAATGGAGGATCAATTTGTTATCCTAAAAAAATCGGATGCACTCAGAAACGGGAAAAATGTTATGTTAATGTTTTTGCACTACAATTTAAGAGTCATGCTTTGACTACAAATAATAATGATAATTTTGCTTCAAGATCTTACTTTTAGTAAATTAAAGAAGGATTTTTTTAAACAAAAATGACAAAATTGTTCTATTTATTATAAGATTTTTAAATATTGCTGTTATTTTTCATTGGTTAAATAAATAAAAGGTAATTAACTAATTATTTCTTTAGCAAAGATAAAATATAAGAGAATTGTATAACATTAATTTATAAGGTTTTAAATATCTAAAATTAGTTGAGCAAAATTAGGTATATATATATATATATATATATATATATATATATAGGTATATATATATATATATATATATATATATATATATATTTATATATATATATAAAGAATCGGAATCGGAATCGGAATCGGAATCGGAATCGGAATCGGCACTTTGGACTGTATCGGTATCGAATCGGCACGGCATCGGCTTGAGTAATCGTCCCATCACTAATATATAAATATATATATATATATATATATATATATATATATATATATATATATATATATATATATATATATATATATATATATATATATATATATATATATATATATATATATATATATATATATATATATTTTTATATATATATATATATATATATATATATATATATATATGTTATATATAGTTATATATATATATATATATATATATATATATATATATATATATATATATATATATATATATATTAGTGATGGGACGATTTAATCGTCATCGTCATCGTCATAGGCAAAATAGGTATATTTTTTTTCAATTCCCGTCATCGTCATCGTCAAACTCATCGGCAATTTTGCCGATTATTTTGCCTATTAATTGAACAAATACAGAATTTTGTCATTTGTAAAATCGTATATATATATATATATATATATATATATATATATATGCTATATATATATATATACATATATATATATATATATATATATATATATATTAATATATATAAATATATATATAGATAAGAAAAAAATATATATATATATATATATATATATATATATATATATATATATATATATATATATATATATATATATATATTATATATATATATATATATATATATATATATATATATATATATATTTATATATATATACCCATTTCTTGATTATGGTGCATGTATGACATTCCAGTGTCTAATGGTTCACTTTTCTGTTTTCTGCGTTCATATCCGCACTCATCCTCCAGACAACATCTTAGGAGACACCATCACCCTTAATCCACATATCATATACACATACTTATATCCACACCTCTCTTTTAGACAACAAACTATATACAGACATCCTATCCCCATATATCCCCATGTGTGGGGAGAAAATTGCTTTATCGTATGTCCTGGGTGTTGTAGAAGGCAACTATGATGGTGGTAGTTGGGTTGGCTGCCAACTACCACTTATCTTTTGCCAGGAATGCTAATGCATGGCTCAGAGAAGGTCGTGATCGCCGTAACGGCGAAAATGTATGAATCGTATGGATACATGGAATGTCAGAGGAATAAATTTTGAGGAGAAGAGGAGAGAGGTGATTAGAAAGGGCAAAATTTGATTTGCTAGCTGTGACTGAAACAAAGATGGAAGGAAACGGTGAAAATGTGGTGTGGTGTGGTAATGTTTGTGTTGGTGGGGAAAGGAATAAGGAGGGGATAGAAAGATTTGCAATTCTGATGAGTGACTTGTAGAGAGCTATGGCAGATTTTGTGTGATGAGTACTAGAATCTAAAGGTTAAATTTAAGTTTGAATAGGTAAAAGTATGTGTGGTAGATGGGACATATGGTCCATCTGAGGGAATAGTTGAAAAGTACGATTTTTCTGGATAATCTGAATGATGTTTTGAATGGTGTGGTAGGGGATTTAGTTCATTCACATATCTGCCCATAATTAGTTAATTTTTTTTTACTGTTGTCACCACCACTCACTGTCAGAGCCCTATTCTTCAAGGAGAGGGTGTAGTACCCTCAAAAGTTCACCTTCTAGCAAATTACGAGCACAGACGCAGGCTTAAAAATGAGGGAGATTAAATTCAGCAGGACATATAGAAGATGGAAGAGAATCATAGAACAGAGGTGGCGGGAAAGAAGGAAGCACCACGAGCGAACTACAGCTCTGAGTTACCAATATCCTTATCTCACATTTTATTTCGTGATTATCTACTTTCCTTTCTCAAAATTTCTTCTTCCATTCCGAACCCTACCCCCTTTTGAATCATGTTCCATTTAAGTTGAACAAAAGTTAACCCCTTGTAAGTTTATCTTTAATAAATTTGAATTAGGGAAAGTTTGTTTATAAGAGAGTAAATTCTACCTGTATCTTTGATAACTCATTCGTAATTATAGCAATTAAATATTATATACACATACACACAGCACACACATGCATACAAATATACCTACACACACACACACTAAAAATATTTTCGCCTTTGGAAAGAAAATTGTGGCAAAGAAAATAGCTAAATTTAGCTAGAAGAGAGATTATATATATATACATATATATATGGTATATATATATATGTATATCAAATATATATATTGTATATATATATATATATATATATATATATATATATATATATATATATATATATATATATTGTTTTTTAAAAAAGGAATTATATATAAATTTATCTTTTATAGAAATATAAACTTAATTTAACATAAAAAATTACAAAATATTTTCAGCAAAACATATTAAAATAAATGTATTTCTAAGAAAGATAATTTATTTTATTTTTTATTTATTTTTATTTTTCTTTTACAGATTTTTGAAACTGACACATTTTCAACAACCAATAACAAGAAAAAAAACAAAAAAAAATATTTTAAATACTACAAATAAAACCTGGCTTTCAAATCTCTTTAAAAGTTCAGTCACATGAGATTGAGTGTATGGACCCCTCTCATGGACCCCCCAATGCAAATATTTAAAATAAAATAAATTAAATAAATAAAAAATAATTTAAATAATAATAGCAATTTAAATATCGTTTCCTATCAATGTTTTTTGATAGTGTTATTATTCATCTAACAACAACTTTTAAATTGGTTTAAAAAAAATTATTTGGATATTTTCGATATGTCGAAATTTTTATATTTTCAATATTTTAGATATTTCTATATTTCAATATTATAGATATTTCTGTATTTCGATATTTCAATGTTTTCGATATTTCGGATTTTTCAATATTTCAATATCTTAAATATTTCTGTATTTCGATACTTCTATATTTCAAAATTTTAGATATTTCTGCATTTCAATATTTTCGATATTTCAATATCTTAAATATTCCTATAATTCGATATTTTCGACATTTCAATATTTTAGATATTTTTGTATTTCGATATTTCAATATTTTCGATATTTTAATATCCTAAATATTAATATACTTTAATTTAAAATAATATTTATTTAATATTTTAGATATTTCTATATTTTAGATACTTTTGTATTTCAATATTTCAATATCTATTTCAATATTTCGATATTTCAATATTTTTGATATTTCCGTATTTATATTTCAATATTTTCGATATTTCAATATCTTAAATATTTCTGTATTTCGATATTTCAACATTTTAGATATTTCTGTATTCCGATATTTCAATATTTTCGATATTTCAATATCTTAAATATTTCTGTTTCGATATTTCAATATTATATGTTTTTCAGTATTTTCCATATTTAGAAACATATCTTAAGAAGAGACACACAATACTCAATATGAAATGTTATCTTGCCAATGGAAACTTATTTTGGAAAAATTTGTTTCTCATCATGCAAGATTTTATATTAACCCATATAAAGTAGCGTAGGCAGGGGAGGAAGAGGGGCTACAGCCCCCTCCCCATCCTGAAATTTTGATGAAATAAAATTTTTTCAAAAATTTTCAAATAAAGGCAGGAAAAATGAGCAAAAAAACAGAAAAAATGGCTACTCTGGAAGATTTAGCCAAC
>JABUQX010143088.1:42500-44694 GCA_015478945.1 Trachelipus rathkii | reverse complement strand
TATAATATATTATTATTATTATTATATTATTATTATTATTATATTATTACATATATTATATATTATTATTATTATATATATATATATATATATTATTATTATTATTATATATATATATATATATTATTATTATATATATTATATATATTATTATTATTATTATTATTATTATATATATATATATATATTATATATATTATTATATTATTATATTATTATTATATTATTATTATTATTATTATTATTATATTATTATAAGTTATTATTATTATTATTATTATTACATATTATATTATATATTATTATTATTATATATATATATTATTATATATATTATTATTATTAATATATATATATATTATGTATATATATATATATCATATTATATATATATATATATTACATTATTACATATATATATTATTACATATACATATTATATATTATATATATATTTATATATATATAACTGATATTTGGTGGATAAAGCATGTTTTCAGCGAAGAAAAGGGAAGAATGATGATTAGAGGTTTGTCGAAGTCAGACATATGAAGATCCTCTCTTTCTGCATGGTTAATATAGGGCAACCCGGTCCTTTCTTTTTGCTTGAAATACTCTTGGTCCAGCGTTGATATCTTATGCGCCTAGAAGCAAGATCCTCTGGAGAGCTCTAGGAGAACGATTGAGACCTAATGGGAGAAGATGCTAGTTCTACTGAAAGGGCGAAAACCCTACCTGAGAGTGTTTAACTCGAGGACTGGCGTCCAAAACCATTGCGTGAGAAATTGCTTTCTGAAGTGTTCCAGGGTTAAAAGTTTTGGACCAGAAGGAGAAGACGCTGGACCTACTGACAGGGCGAAAGCTCTTCCTGGGAGTTGTTATAGATTATAGATTATATATATATATATATAAAGAGTTATATATATATATATATATATATATATATATATATATATATATATATATAGTATATATATATAAATATATATATATATATATATATAATATATTATAAATATATAAAATAAATATATATATATATATATATATATATATATATATATACATAGTGTATATATATATATATATATATATATATATATATATATATATATATATATATATATATATATATAGAAATACACAAATATATACGATTATGTACGAGTATGTAGCAGCGCACTAGCAGCTTTGAAATTACCTTCCATTTGGCTTATGGTGTGTACGGACTCCCATGACATTTCAGTGCCTAATGGTTCGCCTTTCTCTCTTGCGTTTCATATCCACACTCACCCTCCAGACATCTTACAGACATCACCTTATATCCACATATCATATGCACATGCTTAATCTACAGCCCTCTTCTAGACAATATCTTACAGACATCCCTATCCCTTATATCCCTATGTGTGGGGGAAAAAGAATTGCCCACAGCGTATGTTCTGCGTGTCGTAGAAGACTACTAAATGGACGGTGGTATTTAGGTTGGCTGCCCACTGCCACTTATTTTTTGCCAGGAATGCTAATGCATGAATCAGAGAAGGCCGTGATGGCTGTAAGCGACCTTCTATCTTTCGGCGCAAATATATGAATAGTACGGGTACATGGAATATCAGAGGGATATATATGTTGAGGAGAAGAGAGAGGTGATGGATGTATTTAGAAAGGGCAAATTTGATTTGCTCGCTGTGATTAAAACAAAGATAAAAGAAACGGTGAAAATGAGTGGTGTGGTGTGAAATGTGTATGTGCTGGTGTGGAAAGAATGAGAGGGGGAGAGAAGGAGTTGCAATTCTGATGAGTGACCTGTGGTACATAGCTATGGTTGATTTTGATTGCTTGAGTACTAGAATTCTAATTATTAATTTTAAGTTTGAAAAGGTCAAGGTATGTGGTTGTGACATATGGTCCATCTGAGGGTAATGTTGAAGAGAGTGAGATTTTCTGGGATAATCTGAATGATGTTTTGATTGGGTGAGTAGGAGCTTCAGATTGATTGTGTTGGGTGACCTAAATGGTTGGATAGGTGATCAAAAAAGGGATGGTATAACAGGTGGTTTTGGGGTGTCGGGAGAAAATGAGAATGGTAGGAAGGTGATTGATTTCTGTGAAGAGAGAGGTATGTGTGTAAGTAATACTTTCTTAAACACAAAGAGTATTCATAAGTATACTAGAGTTGGTGTAGGTAGAGATG
>JABUQX010143088.1:22500-25000 GCA_015478945.1 Trachelipus rathkii | reverse complement strand
ATTTTAATTTTTATATGTGAAAGAAATATTAGATTTTTATTATGATTATAATTACTATAATATATATATATATATTATTATATTATTATATAAATGAAATTGGGTAACTTTTTGCTTTCTCTTCATTTTAGTTTGTTTGAATACAAGTTGGAGCCTCGAATGAAGAACGGCAAAAGGTTATTCTTTCGAAAGCCTCGCTCACAATTTTTAGCTTTGTTTTTATTTCCTGTAGAATTATGATTAATATATATATTATTATTATTATTATATATTATTATTATTATATATTATTATATATA
Organism: Trachelipus rathkii; assembly: GCA_015478945.1. Classification (NCBI taxonomy): domain Eukaryota; kingdom Metazoa; phylum Arthropoda; class Malacostraca; order Isopoda; family Trachelipodidae; genus Trachelipus; species Trachelipus rathkii. The sequence goes on along the minus strand of JABUQX010143088.1, from coordinate 24,701 downwards.
TATATATATATATATATATATATATATATATATATATATATATATATTAGAAATCATTTTTTCCTATTTCTGAAACTCCGAACGTTCCATACACAAAACGAGCTATCGTACGATTAACCTTAGAATGAATAATTTAATATCTCACATTTTGAAATTTTGATTGAATTAAACACGTGATGTTCACATCCTCTTCATTATCCTCATGATTATTTAATCGAATCCTTATTTTATAATTACTTTGGTAATCTACATGAAGGTTGGTTTCGTTTTGCAAAACTAAATCTTAACTTTTCGTGGGATGGTTCCATTTTGTAAAACAATGTACACTGATAGTTTACTATTAAGTTTTTATTTTTATAGTAGGTCATAAATGGAAAAAGAGATTGCTCATTGGGCGGGAACACGAAAATTATTTGGTATCGATTATATTAATCTGAAATCAAGAATTAATGACGTCATGAATCAATTACGTCACCGAATTAATGACATCACAGATATGTCCGAACTAATGACGTCAGTAAAATTTTCGAAGTGTTTTCGTCATGGCTTTAATGACAAAATAAATGTCACCAATGAAAGGAATTAAACAGAAATATACAATCTTTAAATGTTAAGAAAAATAATAACGACAATAAATATTTTTTATGTACTTCTTAGCATTTAAATTGTCTGAATATATATATATATATATGGAATATATATATTTGATTACCGGAATATTACATATATTATTATTATTATTATATTGTTATTATTATTTTATATATATATTATTATTATTATTATTATTATATTATTATTATATATTATTATTATATTATTATATATTATTATTATTATTATGTAATATATATATATTTAATATATATATTATTATTATTATATATATTATATTATTATATATTATTATTACATATTATTATTATTATTATATTATTATTATATATTATTATTATTATTATTATTATTATATATATATTATTATTATATACACATATATTATTATTATTATTATTTCCACATACATATATTATATATATACATTAAAGATATATATTAGAAGAGTTGAATATTATATTATATATACATATATTATACATATTATATATATATATTATTATATTATATATTACATATATTATTATTATTATATATAATGATACATATCTCATATTACATATTATATATAACATACATGTTAGTTGTTATTATTATTATTATTATTATTATTATTATTATTATTGTTATTATATTATTACATATTACAATCATTTTATTATATATATATTATTGTTGAAGAGTTATTATTATTATTATTATTATATATTACATATATTATATAAATTATTATTATATATATTATATATTATTATATATTATATTGTATTATTATTATTATTATATATTATTATTATTAATATATATACATATTATTATTATTATTATTATATATATATTATTATTATTATTATTATTATTATTATTATTATATTACATATATATATATATACATACATATACATGTACATATATATATATGCACATATATATTATTATTATTATATTATATTATATTATTATTATATTATTATTATTATTATTATTATTGTTATTATATACATACATATTATTATTATTACATATACATACATATATATTATTATTATTATTATTATATTAATCATTTATATATTATATATTATTATATATATTATTACATTATTATTACATTATGTTGTTGTTGTTATTATTATATTATTATTACATATTATTATTATTATATATACATATATATTATTATTATTATTATTAAATAATACAGTATATTAATATTATTATAGTTATTATTATTATTATTATTATTATTATATTATTATTATTATATTATATATATATATATATTATTATTATTATTATTATTATTATTATTATTATATTATATTATTATATATATATATATATTATTATTACATTATTATATATTATTATTATTATTACATATTATTATTACATATACATACATACATTTATATTACTTGCTCATATGACACATGACAAGGAATCAAGAATACATTACTATATATATATATATATATATATTATATTATATATATATATATATATATATATATATATATATATATATATATATATATATATATATATATATATATATTTATTATTATATATATATATACACA
>JABUQX010143088.1:15000-20000 GCA_015478945.1 Trachelipus rathkii | reverse complement strand
TATATATATATATAGATTTTTAAAAAAATTATAAAATTTTAAATCAACTGATTTTTTAAGTGTTTCTTTTTAAACAAAATCATGATTTTTTATTTTTATTTTTATTTTTGATTTTTTTGATTTTTTGGGCAAATTCTTGTTTTTTTTTTTTTAAATTACTAATTAATCCTAATTATCACCTAATTAATGATAAGCATATTTCATCTATATAATAAGTAAATTCATCAATGTAGTTTCAAATAATTTTTAATAAAGAAATAAATAAAATTAGAGCACTCAGAAATTATACAGTATATATATAATTTAAATAACTTAATTAAACTAAATAATAATTATATTTACTAAACTTATTATTAATTAGGTAATAATTAGGATTATTTACTAATTTTATAAAAATAATAATTAAAAAAACGTTTTTTGCCTAAAAAAAAAATTAAAAATAAACAAAATAAAAAAATAAAAATAAAATATAAATTTATATATACATATATATATATATATTATATATATATTTTATATATATATATATATATATATATTATATATATATATATATATATATATATATATATATATATATATATATATATATATATATATATATATATATATATATATATATATATATATATATATATATATATATATATATATATATATATATATTCTATCTTCTAATTATCATGTATTTGTATATATATATTATTATTGTTTTTTATATGCCTATTATATTATTATTATTATTATTATTATTATTATTATTATTATTATTATTATTATTATTATTATTATTATTATTATTATTATTATTATTATTATTATTATTATTATTATTATTATTATTATTTTTATATTATTATTATTACTTTATATATTATTATATTATTATTACATAGATTATTATATAAATATTATATATTTAAAATTACCTTGATTATTATTATTGTCTTGATTATTATTTCATTTTGCAAATTACATATTTCAATATATTATTATTATATATATATATATATTATACATATATTATTTCATATTATATTATTATTATTATTATTATATATATTATTATTGTTATTATATTATTATTATTCAGCATATATATATATATGTATATATTATATATATATATATTATTATTATATTAATATTTTATATTAATATATATATATACATATATTATTATATTAGTATATTATTAAATTATTATTATGACAAACATTAAATAACATAAAAAAAGATAAAGATATATATTTATATATATATATATATATATATATATATATATATATATATATATATATATATATATATATATATATATATATATATATATATATATATATATATATATATATATATATATATATATATATATATATATATATATATATATATATATATATATATATATATATATTAATGTTGTAACTCTGGTCATAGCTTTGGCAGGAGGCCGGAAAATCCGGCCTAAATCATTTTGCTCCAGTCGAAGGCCGGATATTCGATCAGCCGCTGCCAATCTTCTTATTTATTATCCAGCTTCCAAATTACCAGTTAACAAGTTTGTATACTATCATACCTTTTCAATATAAAGGCATTTAAACATGCCTATTCAATTAGTAGTAGTAGTAGTAGTAGTAGTAGTAGTAGTAGTAGTAGTAGTAGTAGTAGTAGTAGTAGTAGTAGTAGTAGTAGCTGTAGTAGTAGTAGTAGTAGTAGCTAAGTAACCTAATCTATCCTATACCCAAACCTAACCTTATCTTACTTATGCATTTAAACATGCCTACTCAATTAGTAATAATAAGAGTAGTAGTAGTAGTAGTAGTAGTAGTTGTAGTTAAATAACCTAACCTAACCTACCCAAACCTAACCTTATCTTACCTATGCATTTAAACATGCATTTAAACATGCCAACTCAATTAGTTTACTAGTAGAGCTAGTAAGAACCTTAAATTTCGAAACCTTAAGAAACATCGTTTCTTTCAGATAATACTTATTCTCCTCCATCAAGTTTCTCCGGTGAGAGTATGTTTACTTAGAATGGTTACTTAGACATATTTCCTAAATATAGAATCATTTTATTTTTGGCGGCAAGCCATTTTCAAATTAAAACAGCTGGAACATTCATTGAAGTTCCTCCCTAAGTACTCAAATTGTTGAATGTTTTTAGGTATATAGAAAAATTATCAAAATAAAAGATTAGATATTCGTCTTAATTCAATCACTCCAAAAAATTTCATTAAAATTAGACGAATAGTAAAAAGAAAAAGAAAGAAAACTTTCAATTTTGGCAATTTTTATCACTTTTCCAGATAATGTGAATAAATCAACGCATATATATGTATATATATATAAATATATATATATATATATATATATATATATATATATATATATATATATATATATATATATATAGCATATATATATATATATATTGTTATTATTATATTATATATATATATTATTATTATTATTATTATAAATTATTTTTGTATGCATATATATATATATATATATAAAGACTATATACACAAATTTTACATATTATAAAATGAAAATTTTAAATATAATATTACATCTTACAATATTATTATTTCATATTATTATTATTACATATATTATTATTACATTACATTATTTCCATATTTCCATGCATTATTATTATTATTATTATTATTATTATTATTATTAATATTATTAATATTATTATATATATATATTATTATTATTATTATTATATATTATATATATATATTATTACATATTATATTATTATTATACATATTACAAACATATCAGGTTTAATATTACATTACATATTATTATTATTATAGATTTATTATTATTATTATTATTATTACATATATATATATATATATATTGTATACATATATTATATATTATTATTATTATTATTATTATTATTATTATTATTATATTACATTTTCTTATTATTAGTAAAATTATGCCATTTATATCTTCATGCATATATATATTATTATTATACATATTATTATTATATTATTATTATTATATATTATATATATATATTATTATTATTATTATTATTATTATTATTATTATTATATTATTATATATTACTATATATACATATATATATATATATATATATACATTATATATATTATTAATATTATTATTATTATTATTATTAAGTTATTATTATTATTATTATTATTATATATATATTATTATTATTATATGCTATTATTATTATATACATATTGATTTTGGACTTGAAATTTTTCAATATGAATTATGTATTGAGCATATTACATATTACATACATTAATGCATCGATGCATACTTCCATACATACATACATATTATTATTATTATTACATATTATATATATTATATATATATATATATTATTATATATATTATTGTTGGTTATATATATACATACACATATACATATATTTCATATTATTATTATTATTATTATATTATTACAGTTGTTATTATTATATTATTATTACATATTATTATTATATTATTATTATTATATATTGTTATTACATATATTATTATATTATACATATTAATATATATTAGCATACATATTATTATTACATATTAATTTATATATTATTATTATTATATAAAGATATATATATAGAGGTATATATATATATATTATGAATATTATATATATATACATATATACATACATATATATACATATTATTATATTATTATTATTATATACATATTGATTTTATTTATTATATGTATGTATATATTTATATATATATATATATATATATATATATATATATATATATATATATATATATATATATATATATATATATATATATATATATATATATATATATATATATATATATATATTAGTTCATGTACATCACCCACCACCGACCAAAGGAAAGCGGCCACACTGGGTTGAATAATCAACACCATGGGTGGGTCCTGGCTGATACATATTTTAAATGTCATAGAAAATTTGAATGACGAAATGAATATGCAGTCAAACAAGTAAATAAAAAGCTAAATAAAAAGTTGTTCTTAAATTATAAATAGTTCTAATATTACATAAAACAAAATCATGTTGTGAAGAATATTCAGTTCTTATTAGTAAGAAAAAATAGAGTCAGAGTTAAAGTAGGAGGAATCAGATAATATATGGGAGAACCTTTAAAATGGTGTTATGGACCATAAGGTAGGAAAATGACGACGACGAATAGGATCCAGTTGGGGACAATCAATAAAGATATGGCGAACAGATTGCGAGGAATGAAGACGGAAAAATTTACAGATGAGAGGAGGGTCCTGTGTCTTGTAGTGGCTGTGAGTGATATTGGTTCGGTCAATACGGAGGCTTGAAAGTATCACCTAGTGCAAGCGCTTTCGTCGGTAAGAGGAAGGCCACTCACCAATGTTCAGCTTTATATTTCTAAGTTTCGTCCCTCGCTGATCACTCGTCCAGCACTCTTGCCAATAAAACCCTAAGCCTTGTCGGGGAGCAGGATAATAATAAGTTGATGGAAGCTGACCTTGTCGAATGACATGGGAAGTACCTAGAGCAGCTCCGAAAAGAAGAGGCGGCCATTTTGGCTCTGTCAGCGATTTCGTTGCTAGTTACCCCTACGTGGGAGGGGGTCCAACATAGAATGATTTGTTTCTCACGAGAGTGGAGCAGCCGAAAAAATTATTGTTCAGCTGATACCATTGTGTTTTTAGAATAGGGTTTATATATATATATATATATATATATATATATATATATATATATATAGATATATATATATATATATATATATATATATATATATATATATATATATATATATATATATATATATATATATATATATATATATATATATATATGGTATATAAAATATATATATATAGAGATATGATATATACATATATATATATATATATATATATATATATATATATATATATATATATATATATATATATATATATATATATATATATAT
>JABUQX010143088.1:2500-5000 GCA_015478945.1 Trachelipus rathkii | reverse complement strand
TATAAGTATATCTTGCAACGATATGTTAGCATCATTTCTATTAGATAATCTCATTGTTTATATCATTTTGATTGAACATATACATATTTATATATTTTATTGTAAGGTAACTACATATTACACATTATTGGCTATTGTTAAATATACATATTATGGTATTATTGGCTACATATACATATTACATGGTTATTGGGTATTATATTTCACACATATTATTGGTTATTATTACACTATTGTATTTAATTTGAGATCTAAAATCCATAGAAAAAATATACATACACATTCACTTCCACACATAGTATTTGTACACATACTGGTTCGCTAGAAAAATATGTACTTTTGAAATTACAGTTACATATACATATTATTATATATAATATTATAAATTATTATATATATATATATATATATATATATATATATATATATATATATATATATATATATATATATATATATATATATATATATATATATATATAGTAGAGGAAGAGGCCAATTTGTAGTGGCAGGAGTGTTGGGAGTTATCTCTTTTTCTTCTTCCTCCACTGGCACGTTTTGTTAGGTGTAGTAGAGGACTTGTAGTTATCTCTTCTGCTTGTTCCTCCACTGCACAGGTAGTAGTTGATGGTTGTTCTTTGATAGCTCCTCGTATTAGGCTTCGTTTATACGTTGAGGGGCCTAAGTATCTACAGGTACTCGGGATTCCACCTTTCACTGTTGAAGCCGCCTTCTTCACCAACAGGAAGCTATATGGTTACGCTTTGATTGGTACTTCGAGGCTAATAAACCATCAACACAAGTAGCTATGATCCTTTTATAGTTATCTTTTTAATGGTAAGGTGTTAAAACAACTTTAATTTTTGGTTCTTTTATTAAATTTACATTCAATTATATACAAATGAGTCACTGACCTAAAGTTACGCGCAATAATATTTTTACAATTTTTATTATACATAAACGTCTCGCTGACTCAAAACTCAATTAAAAATGCTTTTATGTCCTCAGAGAGAGAGAGAGAGAGAGAGAGAGAGAGAGAGAGAGAGAGAGAGAGAGAGAGAGAGAGAGAGAGAGAGAGAGAGAGAGAGAGAGAGAGAGAGAGAGAGAGAGAGAGAGAGAGAGAGAGAGAGAGAGAGAGAGTGTGAGAGAGAGAACGCGCCTAAATCATAGGTTACAAATTTCACCAAATACAAGTTATGTACATAAATATGATATAAAATATGATATAAAATGCTATAAAATTTTATGTCACTCTAAAATTTAAATTATTTAATACATATTACAATATGAAATACATATAAAGATCGACAAAATAAAACTGCATTTTGTTCCGAAAAAATTGATAAGAAAAAAGCTAATGAACGGAATTCGTTTTCTCTGATTTTTGCAGAAAATGCAATCTAGATTTAACTTATGTATTTAATAAGCACCTTTAAAAAGTATTATCTAAACACTACAATATTATTTAAATACAATTTATTTTTTACAATATTATATTGTGAGCGCTATATATATATATATATATATATATTATATATATATATATATATATATATATATATATATATATATATATATATATATATATATATATATATATATATATATATATATATATATATATATATATATATATATATATATATATATATATATATATATAAATCGTGAGCGTTCAAGCCAATATCACTAAGTCCAAATAAATTAACAGTTTTAAGAAAATAAGGATTGAACATTTTAATCTAAATGCATTTCTATGACAATGAAAATTTAAAACATGGGCAAATATAATCTTCAATAGTCTGTGAACTTACTGAATTTTGTCAGTTTAACAAGAATATTATTTTTTTTTATCTGCTGACCTTAATAACTTTAAAAATTATAAAATTGGACCAATACTTTTTACTTAATCTTACCTTTTTAATATATATATATATATATATATATATATATATATATATAAAGATATATATATATATATATATATATATATATATATATATATATATATATATATATATATATATATATATATATATATATATATATATATATATAGTATATTTATATATATACGATATATATATATATATATAAATATAAAAAAATAAAAATATATATAAAATATATTTTTTATTTATATATATATATATATATATATATATATATATATATATATATATATATATATATATATATATATATATATATATATAGTATATATATATATATATATATATATATATATTTACAATAAAGTTTATCTTTTTAAATAAATTTCATGAGTATGTTAATGATAAACAGTGACTAGGATGTAAGAGATCCTGAAATAGTCTGAGAGAAAGTTGAGAGGAATGCTAAAATAATAATAGAAACAGAATACTATTACCTTGGGGTAAAGCTTAAAGGAGTAATGGGGAAAGATGAGGTGCTACGGAAGAAGATAGAGATTTGGAAAGCTTCAAAAAGTATAAGGAATAAGGATGAGTTGCTTCAGAAG
>JABUQX010143087.1:17500-30632 GCA_015478945.1 Trachelipus rathkii | reverse complement strand
ATATATTATTATTATTATTATACAAACACTTATTCCCTCTGGTGTAGTGGTACGTGCAGCTTCCCTAATTCATTTTTTCCTTCCACTGCCTCACCCACCTCTCCCTCTCCATTCATCTCTCGCCAACACCCTACCTTCCTCCACCCTCATCCCCCTCTCTTCCAGCATTTCCTTTATTCCATCCATCCACCTTCTTCTTGGTCTCCCCCTTCTTCTTCCTATCCCCTCCGCCTCCCAAACTCTCCTAACCACCCTCTGTTCCTCCATTCTCTCCAGATGTCCAAACGATCTTTAACATTCCTTTTCTCTGCTCTTCTCACCAAACCATTTTTCCAATCACATCTCTCTCTTTATCACCCTATTCCTAATCCTCTCTCTTTTACTAACCCCACACATACCGTTCTCAACCCTTTCATCTCAAACACTTCAAACTCTTGGACCTAGCATTCAACCCCATGTTTCACACCCATAGTACCGCTGGAACACATATTTTTCTCAAACATACTTATCTTAAATTTATGTGATAAATCCCCCCTTTCCATAATTCCTCAGGACCACTCAATGCTCATTCCTTCCTCCTACTCTGTGATCTATCTTCATCCCTCCTTCCTACCCAAATCCACCTCAAATAAAAACCTTTACTTCTTCTAATACTACACCTCCTACCCTAATCTCTAACCCCATCCCTCATCTGTTTTCATCCTCAAACACTAACACTTTGCTCTTTCCAGGATTTTCGAAGACTCCTTTTTGTCCACACACCCTCAAACTCCTTCACCAAATACCAGCCCTTCTGAATTCTTCGCCGCCAAGGCAGTATCATCCGCAAATAGTATCATGTTCACTTCCCATCTATCACCCCCATCCATCAATTCCCCTCTCCCCTTCCTCATCATTCCTCTGCAGACACTCTCCATAAATAAATTGAAAAGCCACAGTGACATTACAGCATCCCTATTTTAACCTCTCTCTCTCTCCCTCCAAACATCTCACTCTCCCCCCTAATACTCTCACACACACTCTGCTATTCCTATAAAAGGCCCTAATACCTTTACCTAATTTACCCCCTACTCCATATTCCTCCAGCACCTTCCATAATTCCCCCCTCTTCACACTATCATATGCTTTCTCCAGATCAAGAAAACACCCGTACACTTTCCCTTTCCTTTCTACCCTTCTCCACAAGCATCTTCATCGTGAATACTTGATCCACACACCTTCTTCCCACCCTAAATCCTCCTTGTTCTTCCCCCATTCTCTCCTCCGTTAAATCTCTCACCCTCTCAATTAGTATTCTCCCATACCATACACTTTCTCTACTACACTCAAAAGACAAATATCTCTATAATTCCACACTCCATCCTATCCCTTTCCCCTTTATACAGGGGAACCAAACAACCATCCTCCCAATCCTGTGGAACCTCTCTCCCCTCCTCCAACATAAATTATATAACCTATACAGCCATTCCTCCACCTCTCTGCCTCCCATCTGTAACATTTCCATACTCACACCATCTAGACCTGTGGACTTTTGGACTTTCCTTTTTTTCCTTTAGTTAACGCCCTAATAATTTCATCCATTTGTATTTCCAAAACCCCTTCCTGCCCCACTTCCCCCCCCACCCTCACCTCTTGTAAATCCTCCTCATCTCTCCCACCCATTTCATTCAATAACCCTCTAAAATATTCCCCCCATCTTTTCCTCACCCTATCCTCCCCTCCTATCCATTCCCCTTCCCCTCCCTTAACCCTCTCCCCTAACCCTTCCATCTTCTTCCTTTTTTTATTTACTTCTTTCCAGAATATCTTGCTCCCTGTTTCAAAATTTTCTGTCACTTTTCTACACTCATTCATTATTTGCATTTCTCTTTGCGTCCTCTCCACCGCCCTCTTTGCATGCTACCTAACCCTTCTATATTCCCCTCCCAGCTCTCTCCTATTCCCCCAAACTATCACATAAACCTCTTATTTCTTTTTCACCAACTCTTTTACCTCCTCCTCCTCACCCACCATTCACTTCCTTTCCTTCTACTTGTTCCCACCTTTTTTACTCCACATATCCTTTTGGCTCCTTCACAAATTTTCAGTCTTTAAATCTCATCCAATTCCTCCTCCACTTCCCTAATTTCCGTCCCTCTCACGTCCCCCCACCTATCCTCCATATACCCCTCATAAACTCCCTCCTACATATTGCCTCATCTAATTTTTTCCACCTTTTATGACTTCTCTATTCTCCTCTTATTTTTCTTTCTCTAACCGTTACCTCTCCCCTACCCTTAATCTAGCAACCACCAAATAGTGACTGATAACCCCCTATACCTGCCCTCCTCTTGAATACATTTACATCTAGTAATCTGCCCCTATCCCTTCTATTTATACACACATAATCCAATATCACCCTCCCCCCCGTTATCTCACCCTTCCATGTATACTTATGATTTACCCTTCTTGAACCAAGCATTCCCAATTATCATTCTATCAACACATAACTCTAACAGACTTTCTCCATTAACATTCCTTTCCCCTACCCCAAACGGACCTATAATTCTCCCCATCTCCTCTCTTCCCACTCCTACATTCAAATCTCCTAATAAACAAATTTTATCATTTACCCTGAAACTTTCCCTCCCAACATTCATTCAACTCACTCCAAAATCTTTCTCTCTCCTCCCTCGCCTTGCTCCATTTACTGGTGCATACGCACATAAAAACCCACATTTCCCCCAAATTTCATTTTAACCCACATTATTTCTTGAACTCACCTATTTGCACATTTTTACTTTATCCCAACAACTCTTTTCTCATAACTATTCCTACCCTTTCCCTCGCCCCTCACTCTCTTGTTCACCCCCGAAATCATACTCTTAAATTTTCCCATCTCCCTCTATCCTTTCAGCTTTGTTTCTGTTAACCCTAGCGTATCCAACCTTTTTTCTTCGAACATTAAGCCCACTTCTTCCCTTTTCAAATCTTCATTTATCCCTCTCACATTCATACAACCCACTCGAATCTAATCTCTTTTACCCATCCTAGCTCTTTACTCCCCCTTACTCCCTTTTATCCTGACCCTCTTATTCACCACTCTACTTTCCACTATTCCCACACTTGATTCGGCTGCACGTTTACCGGGATCCCACAACCTGAGGCACTTCCCAATACCTCAAGCTCCAAACCCTGCTCAAACAACCACACCCTAAAAAAATCCTAAATCTATATTCTAAAACTAATTCACAATTTATAGATAAAACTTAAATTAACACTTATGTTGTTTACGAAATTAATACTTTGATGTATATTCTTCCTACTATTGAAGACACTCCTCTTCTTCTCAACTTTCGAATCTATTCCTATAGGAAAAATCAGAAGGATCATTGATGTCAACTCTTTCTGTCTTGAGGATACTCTTCCAGAGTACCTTTGCTATTTTATATACTTAATTCTTTCTTGATATTTTATTCTATCCTGCTGTTGATTCGCAACACTAGTATTTTAATTTTATTTGAATTATTATAATAAGTTGTACTCTAAAGCCTTGAGGAGATCTTTTTCACGTAAATACAAAGTAGAAAGCCTCAATAAATTTCTTTCCTGATGACGATTTGTAGTAACACTTGTATTTAAATTATATATTAGAATCACCTCAGTTACTTTTACTAAGTTGCACTTTGATCCTTTAGATCCTTGAATATTCTTCTTCAAGTAAAATAAGGCAAAAAAAACCTCAATACAATCTAAGAGTCCAAAAGCACTTACAATGGAAATTATGCCACTTCACAATATATTTATCCAACAAAATTCACTTATTATATCTTATCTTCAATGCATTTTTAAAACATAAAATAATAATTATTTTTCTCATTTTTGAAAAAAAAATTTCAAATTCAAAAAGTTAATCTTTTGTAGAGAACTTTATTTCATAAAATTTTCTTTTTCTTTACTTTAGCTAAGATTCCCAGCTGTTTTCCTTCTATATCTTCTGTTTATAACACGTCTTAATCCAACGGTATTTATTTTAAATATATATATATATATATATATATATATATATATATATATATATATATATATATATATATATATATATATATATATATATATATATATATATATATATATATATATATATTTCTCTTTTCTATATCTCTTTTATATTACAGGTCTCTTTTCTTTTTCAGACTCGTGTGAAACCTACATGGAAATTATCGGACTCCAGAAGATAGATTCTTTTTGGCTTTCAACTTGTGGACTTACGCTAGAACAAGAATATCTACACTCGGATGAAATGAAAAGATGCTTCAAAGACTTAGGAGAATAATAGTGGACTTCGTTAAATGAATTTTAATGATCTAAATACGTCATATATGCCTTTCAATAAATAATACTTAATAAATGTAATTTGATATTCCTTCTTTAATATTAATAAATATCTTGAAAATGTCTTCTTAAAATTACAATAATTCTTAACTAAGATGCAATATGCTTGAGAAACATATCTGTACAAAATAGTTCATTTGAATAAAATATATGAGTCATAAAATATTAACAAGATTTGAGTGGGAGAGATTTGAGTAAGGTTGGTTGCGTTTTACCTGAAATGACAGCCGATGAGATATTACTATACTTCAGTAATAAAAGAATTAGATTATGGAGAATCTTCACTTGCGATATTTTCAAACAAGAATCAAACGGATATATAAGAATAAGATGCAAGACTTGACAATCTAACTTGTAGAAATTGAGAATAAAACGAATGTCTCTTCTAGACATAAAATAGACGAAGATATCTTTATGCTAATAATTCACAAAGCATAAATATAGATTTGGCTGCATGGATAAATAACAAAAACACTTCTTAGTATTTCATAAAACACAAACATAGGCTCGGAGTTACAATATCCCCACTCCGCTAGAGCCTGAACGTAACACAACCTACTCTCACAACACTCAAGAAAGGACTCCCTCGATACTATGCGTTGCAGACTTCTTATACATTTCATAGCGACGCAAGCACCGTACTATTTACTACAACAAGTCAATTACGAGGAGTATTTGTTTTATTAACTCTGCAAGATGAGATATATATAGCATATAGCAGTGAGCATATATATATATATATATATAAATATATATATATATATATATATATATATATATATATATATATATATATATATATATATATATATATATATATATATATATATATATTGAATCGGGAAAGAAAAGCCTCCCCCTCGGAACATTATTTACATTCGTAAATTTTTACTTACATTTCTAGAATAGTTTACACAAAACAAATTCCTTCGTAATTACTCATGAACATAAAATCTATAATACATTACTAAATAAGAAAACAAAACTTCTTCATTCTTCTCAAGATCTTCGTTCGTTATCTTCTCAGCGATTCAGGTACAGGAAATAAGACATCGTTTTAAGAATGATTATTAACAATTAATACCTTCAAATATATACACACACGATATCAACATTGTTCTATCAAAACAATCAACATGACAAATGCAGTTTGCTTTGACAGAGAAAAACCTGAGAAACTATTCTGAGAACGAACGATTTGTAGGAAAATGAGAACAAGAAGCTTGACTTTGATCGTCTTGAGAAATCGGTGTACTATGAGTATTTGACACTTTATTACTCGAGCGTAACCATCTAGGACTTTGGATACGAGGTCCCTGATAGCCTTGGTATGGAACGAAATTACCATCAGAATCATCTGAATACGAACTAGACTTATAAAAACTTGAATTATTTACACTTTCATTTTGATTTTCGAAACCGGAAAACGAAGATTTTGGAACACTATCTGACAAAAATGAACATTCCTGCGAACTGTCATGAACACCTTGGTGAGAATTAGAATTAGAAAATGACCTTATCGGATCATGAAAAGAAGAGTTTGAATACCTGTAACTCTCATGCGATTGCTGAACAGACGGCATTCTATTTACATAGTTCGAAGATTTATGAGGGAACATAACAACTTCAGACTCTTCATCATCTGAATTTACACTGTCAGATTGATCATTTACAACATTTTTATCAACATCGAAATGTACTTGTTTCGGATTACTATCTTTAATAGATGAGAGATTTTGATTTGATTCATGATTTTGATCTGAAATCGGCTCTGGCACGATTTTGAAATTATCGCTATGGACGGCGATTTCGCGAGATGTCTGGAGACATTGAAGTATGAATCTGTTTCTTCCGAGAATACCAACAACTCGAAAAGGTCCCTTCCATCGGGAAAACAGCTTTTTACAGACACCCGGAGGTTTAACATCAAGTATAAACACCCTACTACCGATTGAAATCTTTCTATCTTCAGCTTTCTTATGCTGCCTTTCTACAAACTTTCTTGTTTCTACTTCTAAATTTTCTTTCGCTATTTCACGAATTAAATTAGTTCTAATAACTATATCTTTTAACTCTTCGTGAGTTGGACAATAATTTTTATCAGGATTTGTAAACGGAGTGACGTAGTTCTCTACATCGTAAGGTAATCTTTTTGAGTACCCAAACAAAATGAAATGTGATGAATCTCCTATAGTTTCATTATAAGAGGAATTAATACTTAATTGAGCGAAAGGAAGAAAATTAGACCAATCGTTACCGTTTTCCTTCACGTAACGACGTAAATAACTCTCGATTTGCACTTTGGCACGATCAATCAGAGGATTGGAAGTGGATGGGAGGACGGTTATTCCCACATTCTTAACCTTCCAAAGCTTGCATAATTGCTTGAAAAACGATTGAACAATATCACAACTTTGATCAGAGAAAATGATGCTGGGTGTTGTATGCCTTACAATGACCCTATGAAGCAAAGCATTAGCAATATGAATGCCACTAAGAGATGGAATCGAACATAACTCAATGTAACGAGTTAAAGAATCTTTAAAAACAATAATATATTTATCACCTGACGCTTTACATGGAGGTAAAGGACCGATAATGTCAGTATGAATCCTACAGAAAGGTTGATATGGAACGGGATACTTGAAAATGGGCGCTCTCTTAGGTATATTACCTTTCACCCTAAGACATGATGAACATTCTTTACAGAAATCATAAACTAATTTTGACATCTTTGGAAAGATGTACCGTTCTCGGATACGCTTTTCTGTTCTCACGTGACTTAAATGACCAGCTCCTAAACTAGAATGATTAAGACTAAGAACTGTATAAACAAGAGAATTAGGAACTTCAATGAGATATTGCATTTCCTTTGTAACATAATATAAGATATCATGAATAAGAACATGGGGAAAATTAATACTTTGACCATTTGTATTAATTGAATCAATGATTGGAGAAAGTCTTGAACACTTTCTTTGCTCCGTTTTTATTACATCGGAGGTGAGATTGAAAAACTTCTTTGTGAGACTGGAATAATCGATACTAGAAATTGAATAAACTGGAGAGAGAGATGTAGGAAAACGAGAGAGGTAATCCGGGCATATATTCTTTCCCTCTATATAAAAGATTTCAGGATTGAACGAATTAACTTTGATGGCCCATCTTGCCATTTTATTATTTAAGTCCTTATTCTTAAAAATAGCCACAAGTGGTTGGTGGTCAGTGTAAATACGAACCTTATAACCGAAAATTATGTTCCTAAATTTCGCTAAGGACCAAGTGATAGCGAGTGCTTCCTTCTCAAGGGAGGAATAATTCTTCTCTGCTTTACTCAATGTACGTGAAGCAAAAGAAACAGGACGGTCATTACCTTGATCATCTTTCTGTGCCAACACAGCACCTAGACCCACATTACTGGCATCCGTTGAAATAATAAATTCCCTACTAAAATCCGGAAATTGAAGTAATGGTTCGATGATTAATTTACGTTTTAACGTATCAAAAGCTATCTGTTGTTCACTGAGCCAGACAAATTTAGCGTTCTTTTTGAACAAGGAAGTGATGGGTTGAGCAATGGCTGAGAACAAAGGCACAAGATTGCGAAAAAATGACACGAATCCTATGAAAGAACGAGCAGAAGAAACATCGGTGGGAACCGGAAACGACTTCAGAGCTTGCAGCTTTACTGGATCAGCTGATAAACCCTTTGAACTGATCATAAACCCTAAATACACTAACGAACGTTTAAAAAAATTAGCCTTCTCTAACTTCACTTTGAGTTTCGCTTTCTTTAACGCGGCAAAAACTAAACTGAGACTATGATAATGAGATTCTATATCTTTCGAATAAACAATTATATCATCGAGATAAATTAATGCATGAATCCCTAATAAATGAGAGAGAGCTAGTTCTATTACTTTACAGAAAACATTGGACGAGTTTCTCACACCTTCAGGTACCATCTTGTACTGATAATGTCCTCTGTGAGACGAAAAAGATAAATAAGGCTTGCTTTCATCAGCGACTTTTATGCCATAAGGATTTGAAGAAACATCTAAACTTGAAAAAATATGTGCATTACCTAACTTGGAAATCGTTTCTTGCACATTATGAATCGGAGATTGGAGAGGAACAATACTTTTATTTAACTTCCTAAAATCCAAAATTATTTTTGGTTTTAATTCACCTTGTACCGGAAGAACGATAAGAGGATTCGAATGAGGTGAATCAGAATTCTCGATGTAACCTTGGACAATACACTTGTCAATCCAGCTGTTAATATCAGCCTGAAATTTGTGCGGAAGTTGATGATTTGGAGTATAGAAATATTTTTGTGAGTCGGGCACAATTTCTATTTTGAATTCCCCTAACGGACTACATTCTACTTTATCACCCCCTAAAGCAATAACATCTTTATGTGCTAAAAGAAAATCTAAGATCTGCTCCAATTGAGCACTATCTTGCAACACCAATAAATCAGATTCTTTCTTCGATTTAGAAAGCAAAATTTCTTTGTAAACATCGCGAAGTTGATCATCGGATAGACCCTGCGACGATTCTATTTTATTTATAACAGAATAGGAACTGCGAAGAGAAAGAGGATTTGCATACGAAACAACTGTATTCTTATCAATTGTGATTGAGGACGGACTGAAATTTACACATTTTATTAACATAGTACCATCTATTACTGTACTAAGAACATTTGCAAAAAGAACATTTGACATTGAATTTTTCTCACTTACGAGAGGAATATCATTAGGCGGCGAAGTTCCGGCCTGAGAACGAATATTAACGGAGAGAATGGCGCTAGAATAGGCCTCGAACTTAACTGTGTTCGGCAAAGACAATTCATAACATTGATCGCTATAAATAGATAATTCATGAACAAACGACTCATCTTCAAAATTGAGATGTCTTAAATTGGACGGAGAACGAACGAGATTGACATTGGATTCTTCAAAAAGTGGATGCGATTTATCGTACATACGAGGATCAATACTGGTTTTTGGATCATATATCAATGGATCATAAACAACCAAAGGGATTTGTGTGCAACCAATACTTTCGTTCATGTATAAACACTCATTTTTAAAATCGAAAACTACCGGTAAAGAACCTAAAATATCCGTACCTAGAAGCATATTTCCGCTAAAAGAACATTGATCTCCGACAACAATTGCATGTATATTAAACAGACGATTGTTTAACAACATTTGGAGTTTGACACGTCCCAAATTGGGCACGACGTTACCAGAAATAGATTTCAAAACTATGTTGTTTTCTTCGAGTTTGAGAGGATATAACTTCTTTAAACTCTCGAATACCTTCCATCTAAGAAGACTAACTCCTGACCCCAGATCTATGTACGAAGTTATCCCATATATGAACTCATATTCGACCGTTAAATCGATCTTAACATAATAACTTTTCCCAATAAGAGGAGTACCTTCAACACTATTTACATCAGTGATATACGGATTTGAATTAACTATATTGACAATATTAGCCTCTAAATTGGACAACACCACATTGCGAGACTGAGAATGCGTGGTCCCATTCAAAAAAAAGACCCCCTAGACGAATAAGAATGATCAGAATTACGAGAAAAACGATGCGGATTACGCAGATTTGCACAGCGGTTCCGGGGAAAATCGGACGGCTGATGCGGATTAAATTGGGTATATTTATGCCCAAATGAATTATTTCTGTCAAATTTATTATAAAAACTTACATCAGGATCATAATTAGGATCCAAAAGACTCACCTGGACTTCAGGATTCACTTCTGAAAAACGATACGAGTGCGGAGATTCATTTCTCACTATTCTGTTTTCGGGTTTTCGTACCTCGGTTTCACCGTAATTAAATCGCGTATTTCGCCCCTTATTAACATTATTAGCACCCTTGGAGTATGAACTTGTCATATTTTGACCCTGATTCCCATTATAATGACTTCTGGAATAGTTTTGAGCATTGTCAAAACGTGAATTTGACCCCCCTTGAACAGTCGGATTTTTACCAAAACTTGCTTGGTTATGGTTGACACTGGAGTGTTTTTGAGAATAATTACTACTATTTTTAGCATAATTGGAATGATTTGACTGATTTATAACCCTATAACGACGTAAACCTTCCTCTGAAAAAGGTTGCCAAACTGTACCCCTACATTTAGCTTCCGAACCCCTGGAATGACTTTTGAAACACAGACTACAGAAAGGGCGAAAAATACAGGCGGCAGTGCCGTGACCATTGTTCTCACATCGCCGGCAAAACAATGGTTTCCTTACATTAGGACTCCTAGCAACAGAATTATTCACATTGGAAGAACGATCACGATAAAAACTTGGAACATTTTTTACATTGTCTGATGGGTGGAGGGAGGAGAAGAGATTTTCTCTGTTTGCGTAGCATACACCGGACTAAATTGAACAGAATTCGATGTTCTGTTAAAAGAAGAAACTACCTTACCATTATTTAAGACACTTGTCTTACGTAAATACGTCTGAACCTGTTGAGGTATTGAGTTATCTATGCTGAATTCTTCGTGTATAATCTTTTGGAATTGAGGCTTGACATTCGTATATAAATTAGAAAATAAGAGAAGACGACGCTGTTCGTCACTAAACTTTATTTTATGTAATAACTCAGCAGAATCGATGAATGACTGTAATGACTTCTGAGCCTCTGTTAGGAACTCGGGTAATGAATGATTAAGTGACCATTTGGTACCTACAAAATCACTGAACGTTTCGAACGTGGATTTAGAGACGAGCGGATTGAGAACTAATGAAAGATCATTTTTAAACGACTCCCAGGAAACAGCCCCCCTAAGCTCTGGCGTACTTTGCACCAAATAAGCAACATTCCCTTCTTTCTGAGAGACAAACCTTATGTAGGCCCTCAATTTTTCTACATCGCTTGTAATTCCTTCATCTGCGAAGTAAGCGTCAACAGAATTGAACCAATCGGATAATTGAGGTCCACACCAATTATTATTAACAAACCCAATCAGCAGAGGAATATTCGGACGTGAATGTGACAACCTGTCAATGTTAAGAACCGGACGTTGCATGGTCTCAGAATTAATGGAAGAATCAGCAGAAGCTATATTTTGAGCTACGTTTTCGTCAGCAGAATTTTTTACATCAATAACTATATTATCAGCGTTTGGATTATCAGAGATGTTGTCAAGATTGGAAATGTCATCAGTGGACATGAATGAAAAATATTAAGAAAGAGATGGAAATGGACAACACAAAGAAACATATACAAACGAATATGAAAAACAGAACTCACAAACTGCACTTTTCTTGCTGACTATTTCGATATACTATATGTGACATCCCATACGCATATAAAAGAAAACATTAAAAGAAAAATCATTCAAAAAAAATAATAATAAAAATAATAATAATAATAATGGAAGAAATAATAATATAATATAAATAACCAGTCCCTGTCTGACCCGGCACCTATTTGGGCGGGCAGAATCCTCCTTGCGAGTTTTCTTGAGCTTACTGAATGCTTTGATAATAACGAACGTCGACTCGATCGAAGAATTTCAAAAGTTTTCTTTTCTCCACAAAACGATTTCTAGGGCACAATAAAGAAAATTAATACAACAAGAAATGATATATATATATATATACATATATATATATATATATACATATATATATACATATATATACATATATATATATATATATATAATGATATATAGATACTAATAATATCTTATCTACCTTCCCTTTGGAATTGGGGAAGAAAGCTATTTTTTTATAGCGCTGATATGATTCACTCTCGCAGATAGCACACTTCAACCGCATACAATCCTTCAGCGAGGTGGGAGATTTCTTTGAGTTATGGAACCCCAAATTTTCACGGACAAAATAAAAAAAATAACTTTTCTCTCATTCAGTAAGAGAGGAAAAGAAGAGACAGAATATGACTGCAATATATAATTGCCACAAAAGATTCCCCAAGTGGTTCTCGTCAAGACAATATTTCCCCGAAAAATAATTTCACACATTCGTGAAGCCTAAACAATTACTCCACACGCAAAATTCCCAGAACTTCATTGAAATACATCATCTTAAACCTACCCCAATCAATAATGGATATATATATATATATATATATATATATATATATACATATATATATATATATATATATATATACATATATATATATAAATATATATAGAATGAATATTATGTATTATAAATAATTATATGATATAGCAAATTTATATACTATACTATGATATCGTAAATGATTACCATATATTAAGAAGAGAAAGAAAAAAAATAACAACAACAATTGTTTTTCTCAAATACGAAGTTTACCGTTATGAAAATTCTCTTAATAGCGGTAGTGAAACCAGTAATAACCAGACTTCGGTCAGTCGATGAGGAGAAAACGCTAGCCTCCAAATGGGCTCTTTTATTATTCTAAATGAGTTGAGCAAATATTATATGAAATATTTATCAAATAAAAAAAATAGCAAATCTTTTACAAAATATATTATATATACTTGCTATATATATAAGAAATGTTTCCAACAATGTTTGGAACAGATAAATGATTATTTAGAAAAAAATATTAAACAGCTGTGTGCTTAAATGAAAGACAAATATATTTTTATGCGCGAGGCTACTATAGACAGCTTATGACGTCATCAACAATAGACGTGCGGGAACCAATCACAGCGAAGAAGATTTATTGACATATAACTGCGCATTTACATA
>JABUQX010143087.1:5000-12500 GCA_015478945.1 Trachelipus rathkii | reverse complement strand
ATATATATATATATATATATATATATATATATATATATATATATATATATATATATATATATATATATATATATATATATATATATATATATATATATATATATATGTGAGAGAGAGAGTGTTTGAGCTTGCTTGTGTGTGTGTGTGTGTGTGTGTGTGTGTGTGTGTGTGTGTGTGTGTGTTCCGTAGAGAGAGGAAATTTATTCTCTAATTTTTTGATTAGAGAACTTTTTTAAATGAAAATGTGAACGATCATTTCTCGAAGCTGCACAAATTGACTTAAAAATTAAAATATCCTCTTTCAATACTTTTTTTTCTTTAATATTCATGAAATTTTTTAGAAATTTATAACAGTGAAATATTCGTAATAAAACATTTTATCCTAATTTCTTTTAGGCATTTTTTTTAAAAGAAGAACGACGAGGGCTGTAAACCTTTTTTTTTCTAGAAATTTCATTTGGTATGAAACCTGACACCTGATGAGCTGTTCTTAACTTTTCACAATGCGTCTGAGTGACTCATATGCTTAGTTAGAAGCTCAGTAAAGGGAGGTGGAGAGAACGAACTCTTCTTCAGATATTTTGTTTCCACGTCAACAGATTTATAATTTTCATTCCTCTGTCAGTAATATCGCTTCTTTCGTATCTTTTTTTTTTTTTTTCACCTTCATAACATGACTCCCGTGACTTCCTCACCCAAATTAAAAGCAGCGAACACCGTCGAAATCCTTCGTCAGTGATGACTTTAATTTTTAATTTATATAAATTACTATATAAAATCTACGTCCATAGTACCTTATTCTCTAATATATATATATATATATATATATATATATATATATAAAGAGTATATATATATATATATATATATATTATTATATATTAAGGTTATTATTATATATATATATATATATATTATATATATATATATATATATTTTTACTTTAATTGTATATATATATAATTTTCTATCTTATATATATATATATATATATATATATATATATATATATATATATATATATATATATATATATATATATATAATATATATATTTATATATATATATATATATATATATATATATATGGACATTTATAAGTGGTTGACTCCGTTAATATGGTTAAGTTTGTTAGGTTATTTTAAGTTAGGTTAGGTTAGGTTAGTTAAACTTAGTTTACCCAAAAATTTAATGTATTTACTCTAAAATTATTAAAATAACGATACATTAATTATTGATTTTCGCTCCTGGAGTCAACCACTTATAAATAGCCTATATATATATAGTATAGCAGCAGCAAAGAGAGCAGTATATCTCTACACATCTATCTATATATATATATATATATATATATATATATATATATATATATATATATATATGGTTATTAGGTAGGATCTTCCTCCAACACTAAATTCAACGGGTAATTTTTTCATAAAGTAGGATTTTTCCCTTTCTACATTAATATTTTGTGGCACTCGCGGAAGAATATTTTAGACAATGCGTGACTAAGATTCTGTAAGGTTCTCTAGTACGCCTAGCCTTCAATCCCTCTACACTCCTTTTCTAGCCCATGGCTTGTACTTGGTGTCGAATCATATGTTTTGAAGGTCGCTGAATCGACTCCGGTGGTTCCCGAATAGATTGGAGCAATCCTTGAGGTGTTCCGCACCGTCTGCCACGCGCAGACAGACAAACACAAATACTTTTTAGGACTCATTAGATGACGCCATACCCTTCTCAAACCTTAATATATTTAATATTCATATATTTATATATTTAAAAATTCTACGGAGGAACCTGGAGTTGAACCAGGGTCATTTAAACTAACATTGAATTGCTTAACCCATAGCGCCTCCGAATCATATAAGATTGCCTTTAAATTTGTATTATTTATATTTCAAAGTCGCTCTTATCAATAGGCAATAAAAGCTTTGAAAAATAAACTTTATGGACCTTTTTCCTTCGCAGGTTTCTACATACGCATAACACATACCTCCTTATGGGATGCTTATATATATATATATATATATATATATATATATATATATATATATATATATATATATATATATATATATATATATATATATATATATATATATATATATATATATATATATATATATATATATATATATATGATGGATCGAATAACCGCACATATTTTGACAGCCGCAACCGCGGTTGTCATTGGTCTACACAACTGCAACCGCAACCGCAGTTGTCACTGGTCTTCACAACTGAAACTGCGGTTGTCAGGAGGTCATCTTTTTAAAAATACTCTCTTATGCCTTAACCTTAGAGTACGTATTATAATATTTCAGTTTTTTTTTCATAAAATTACAAATATCTCTAATTATGGAAAAATATTTCACGAAATAAATCGGAACTTTGCATTTCTTAGCTTTTCGCACAGGAGAAAAAAAATGAACGTTACGGATAAAAAAAGAGAGTGTGGTGAGAGTTTTTCTTGAAAGAATCAAATGAATTTGTTAAATGCAAAATGTGAAATAAAACCTATTCTAGCAATTCGCAAAGAAAAAAAGCACAACTAATTTAGAAAATCACTTACGATCATTGCATGGAAAAGAATATAGAGAACTTTGCGAAACAGAAAAAGTATTATCTGAGAAGAGAGAAAGAGACAAAAAGAGAATTAGAGACACCTCAGCAAAAACGGAAAATTGAGACAAAACGTAAATCTCAAACTCTAGAGCAATGCTACCAGAAAATTAAACCTTAGAACAATGATAATTCGATAAAAATTACTCTATTATCGAGCATCAGAGATGATTATTATGCAGGATTTTCCCTTTAGCTGTGTTGAAGGCATTGGTTTTATTCGATTCGTAACTCTAGCCAACACACAATATAAAATTAAAAAGCTCCATTATTATGAGAATATAGTATATAACAAGATTCACCCCTCAGTCATGAAAGAAGTTCAAAATATTGTTGCCCAACTGAAAGGAAATAAATTAACATTTGCTACCTATACCTGGTCCTATACATCATCCGAGTGTCTCTCTTATCTTTCACTTGCAAGGGTATTAATGATAAATTTGGAAAATTAAACTTAGCATTATATGTTGAACCTTTGCATGAAAGACACGCGGGAGAGTACCTCTCTAAAAAGTTTGATGAAGTCTAGAAAAATATAATAATAATAAAAGTTTTTGATTTTATTTCCAACGTTCTAAATATTTTTTTTTTGTACAATATCAGCATCGCTACAATCCCAGCAAAATCTTTGAACATTTCAACACGGCACATGGTCAATCAACAAAAGGTAATATTTCTAAACACTTCACAATATTATACGGATCGTGTGAAGTCCAGAAACTTAAAATTGCGGAGGCCTTCTACATCAAAACACGCTGGCCAGACATTAATATAAAATTTAATGTATTATCAGTCAGACTATGGCCCGGATTTATAAACGGCCCTTTTCTCTACCTTTCGCCAAGGAACCCTTCAGATTCCTCCCTTAACGGAAATTCGAATTTATAAACGATCCTTGAGAAATTTTTTATTTAAGGAACCCTTGACGTCGCAAAATACTTGGCGAAATTTCTCCCTTAGTCAAGGTAGCTGGTGAACTGGCCCTGAACTTCGTTAAGATTTGTTTTCCGAGCGGCAGGCATCTGTTTTTTTATTGTACAATTTGTCGCTATTATTATTTAATTTATTTAATTTGTGTGGCATTTATTATGTAATGATTTGTCAAATATATAATTTTTCGCGTAAGAAGGGCTCAAACCACATACACACCAGAGAAATAGCAACGCAGTAATTGCGTGACCGTCCTAACTTTATTGTAAGCAGCAAAGATATTTTTGTACTTATCATACCCGTAGCTGTTACTTTCACAGCCTACGCTCATGCCGATCGTTAAATTGAATCCATAATGAACATAGCCTTCCTCAATACCATAGTATTTTAATGCGTTTGTGATTATTTCACATTTTTTTATTCTATAAATTTACATACATAAAAACTAATATATAGTATACTTTATTTTGTTCTAGTTTCATTTACTTTGTGTTCATTGGTCTCTGACGTCATGAAATATGATGATCGCCTTTCCTGAAATTACCTTCGAGGTGTAGTTCCCCGAAGTGAGCGGTGCACGGCGCCACTTAAAGACTTATGCAGTGGAGAAATATTTTCTTTATCTGAGGTCATTATTATACGGATCGTGTGAAGTCCAGAAACTTAAAATTGCGGAGGCCTTCTACATCAAAGCACGCAACCAGACATTAACATAAAATTCTTACAAGAAATAATCCTCTGAAGATATCTCAAGTATAGAGACGAAACGCGTCGGGAAATCTATGTATATATGGCCCGTATTTATGAATC
Organism: Trachelipus rathkii; assembly: GCA_015478945.1. Lineage (NCBI taxonomy): Eukaryota > Metazoa > Arthropoda > Malacostraca > Isopoda > Trachelipodidae > Trachelipus > Trachelipus rathkii. Next base: position 8,134 of record JABUQX010143087.1, on the reverse strand, counting down.
AACTTTGAAAAACGTCTTGACTTTCCATAAAGGTAGCCTCAGATAAGTATTTCTCCAATGCATAAGAATCTTTAAAAAAAATTGCTATTTATAAACCACCCTTTCCTTTATTCGGGAGCTACTTATCGAAGACAGTTTTCAAGGAAAAACGTCATCATATTTCATGACGTCAGAGACCAATAACCAATGAACACAAATTAAATGAAACTAGAACAAAATAAAAGTATATTATATATTAATTTTATGTATGTAAATTTATAGTAATATTAAAAAATATATAAATAATAAAATAATCTAAACGCGTTTAAAAATAGTATGAGTATTAAAGATATGTTGCTTCACATTTATTAGTTCCAGTTGCTTTGATCGGCATAGCCGTAGGCTGAACGTAGCCTAGCTACGAAATTATGATAAATTATAAAAATATCATCTGCTGCCTACACTAAATTTAGGACCCGGTAGCAAGTTGCACGCTGCCTATTTCTCTGGTGTGAGCCTATTTATGTGGTTTTTGGGTATTTTCTTACACGAGAGTATATATTTGACAAAATCATTTACATAATAAATGCCAACAAATGAAATAAATTAAATAATAATAGCGACAAATTGTACAATAAAAACAAGATGGCTGTCGAGTTCAAGGTTGGTTCACAGCTACCTTTTCGCCAAGTATTTTGCGACGTCAAGGGTTCCTTAAATAAAAAAAAATTCTCAAGGATCGTTTATAAATTCGAATTTCTGTTAGGGGAGGAATCTGAAGGGTTCCTTGGCGAAAGGTAGAGAAAAGGGCCGTTTATAAATCCGGGCCTCCTGTAAATTATTTTCAAAGATTATTTTAAGGGAATTAAATATAATGCAAAAATAAATATTTAGAACGTTGGAAATAAAATCAAAAACTTTTACAAAATCAAAGGCTGATGTTGAATTCCAATAATATACACACACACACACACACACACAAGAATATTTAATAATAATAATAATAATAATAATAATAATAATAATATTAAATAATAATAATAATAATAATAATAATAATAATAATAATAATAATAATAATTATAATTATAATAATAATAATATTTAATTCTAATAATAATAATAATAATTTATTATTATTATTATTATTATATTATTATTATTATTATTATTATTATTATTATTATTATTATTATTATTATTATTATTATTATTATTATTATTATTATTATTATTATTATTATTAGTTTTACTTTTGGCTTCCAAATCACGAAATATTTTCTTCTAATTTACATTTAATTTTCTTAATGCTATTCTAGAAAATAATTTACAAAGAAAGTATGAGGCATATTTATATTTATTTTCCTAACAGGTTTCGTTCGTAAACCTTGGACATCTTCAGAGTTCCAATTCTAACAAGTGAATGAATTATTTGACAAGATATTTAAGATTATAAATTATTAAATTTTAGCTAGCATTTCACATTATATTTAATTTAAGGGACAATACGTTAAACTTTATGTTAATGTCAGGTTTGTGATGTCTTATGTAATAGGCTTCAGCTATTTTTAGTTTTTGCGCTTCACATGAGGAGTGTAAAATTTTAAATGACTTTGATATATCAGGTATAGTTGTCTTGTTATGCTCGTTGAATAAATGTTCATATATTTTGCCGGGTTTAATGCGGTGCTAAGTATGCCCTATCTGTTGATCTATTAGTCGTGTAACCAATATACGTCGACGTACAGTCAGACTTGGGACATGCGAATTGGTACACGATATGGTGATTAACTGAAAGGGTATCCTTAGTAGAGAAGCAGGAAGAAAGTTTTCTGGTTTTGTGATATAGTTTAACTGTGATTTTTGAGTTGTTTTTAGATTTAATGTGGATGTTAATGGGATAATCTGAATGATGTTTTGGATGGGGTGAGTAGGAGATTCAGTTTATTTGCCACATATCTGCCCACCCAAGGATTTTTTTTTTACAGTTGTCACCACCACTCACAGGTAGAGCCCTATTCAAGGAGGGGGTGTAGTACGCTCAAAAGTTCACCCTCTAGCGTAAATTACTCATATGAGCACAGACACAGGCTTTAAAGTAAGGAGATTAAATTCAGCAGGAAATACAGAAGATGAAAGAGAATTCTACAGAACAGAGGTGGTGGGAAAGAAGGAAGCACCACAGCGAACTAGCCTGGAGTTACCAATGTCAACACAAAAGTCGTGCGCAGATACAGCACCCCTTGTGCTACGAGACCGTCTTAAAGGTGGTGGTACGCGAGTGATAAGCTCCCTCGAGCACCTTCCGCTGCGGTACCTTTATAAAAGAGATAAAGCACCAACATCGCGCCGCAAAGATAGAGGGTCAAGTGAACTGGAAAGTGCAGAATAGTTTGTATGTCTTTTGGCCTTTGACTCGACCCTGTCCATACATGGGTGGATGAGACCCTTGTATAGCTGGAGCAACTGAGAAGAGGATAAAAAGTCGCATCCTAAACAGAACTTCTAGTTTCTTTGAGGCCGCCCTAGCAACCGTTGTGATGTGAGGTTTCCAAGACATTTTTTTGTTTATGTTAAGGCCAAGGATGTTTATATCGTCAACAGGAGAGACGAGAGAACCGTCGAAAGAGATAGAAAAGTTAGAAGGTGTTTTGGAGAAGGAGATTTGTAGAAGTTGGGTTTTTAAAGAATTGAATTTTACAAGGTTGAGACGACCCCATCTGGAAATTCTATCCAGATCAGCGAGAATAGAATCGGAAAGATTAAGACGAGAGACAATTCTAGAAGTAAAAGAGGGAGCAGAATTGATATGAGTTGAAGAATGAAGGGTCGAGTCATCGGCATATGAGTGGATAGAGTTAGAGGTGCAGGTGAGATCATTAATGAAAAGTAGGAATAAAGTAGGAGATAAGACAGAACCCTGAGGAACACCACTATTGACAGAAAAAGAAGTCGCCCCATCAACAACAGCCGACATTGAGTGATTTGAAAGAAAGCTAGACATAAGTAAAGAGAAGGAGAAAACCCAAAGGAGGGGAGCTTGGAGAGCAGTGACGCCTGCCATACTCGGTCAAATGCTTTGTATATGTCAAGCGCCACCACGCAAGTCTCCCGTAGTTCCTAAGAGCGAAAAACCATAAATCGGTTAGATAGGA
>JABUQX010143086.1:0-10000 GCA_015478945.1 Trachelipus rathkii | reverse complement strand
ACGGACTCCATGGTTTCCCCAAACTGGGGGGCAGCTAAAGTTAACAAGACCAGCAAGATAGAGAAAAAGGGTACCATAATTAATAATAAATTAAATAATATTATGAGGCTATGTGAAAGTCATAATGTTATTTTTCATCATATTAAGGGTCCAAATAACCCTGCAGACATGGTAACTAGGTGTGTATTTCACATTTTGAAACATAAATAAAAAAGGTTGCAAAATTATATAGCCTATATATATATATATAAGGTTATCATAAAGAGATTATATATATATATATATATATATATATATATACATATATATACATATATATATATATATATATATATATATATATATATATATATATATATATATATATATATATATATATAGTGGCACACTACAGTGAGGTGGTGTCACTTGCTGAATCTCCAACTGATCAGCAGCTATGAAAGGGAAGAATTTTGAAACGGTTGTAGGATGTTTGCAATCCTTACTAGCCATAGAAATAAAATCCTTCTTTTCGAAGCAATGATGATGATTCGGAAGGATATTACGTTCAGTGTCAAATTTTAAATAATAAATTTTACTTCATTGAATCAATAAAAATGTCTTTTTAAATTTCCTTAAAATAAAATGTCATGACATCACACAAAGAAGCTACACTGTAGAATTTATAAGCTGCCATCTTGTGGACAAATTGTGAATCAAAATTTGAAGGGATTATAAGTGACAACGTTTTTGGGACAACTTCATGAAGCCTTGTGTTGTCATTGAATAAAACGTCATTAGAACAATGACGTAACATCAGAAATAATCAAGACGTCACATCAGAAAACGACGACAAATTTTTATAACTTATAATATTAAACTAGGCCTGGCTTGCCTACCCCTTTGCTTATAAATATTAAATTTTATTCTGAAAAAGTTTTAGCAATACACAAATTGTGTTTGACAAGGCGATCCATGTTATGACTCTCTCTCTCTCTCTCTCTCTCTCTCTCTCTCTCTCTCTCTCTCTCTCTCTCTCTCTCTCTCTCTCTCTCTCTCCTTTTCTCTCTCTCTCTCTCTCTCTCTCTCTCTCTCTCTCTCTCTCTCTCTCTTCTCTCTCTCTCTCTCTCTCTCTCTCTCTCTCTCTCTCTCTCTCTCTCTCTCTCTCTCTCTCTCTCTCTCTCTCTCTCTCTCTCTCTCTCTCTCTCTCTCTCTCTCTGTGCGTATAGGAATACAACTTTGAACAATGATATTACATCAGAATGAATCGCTCATACTTGTAAACAGGACTATTAAAAATTGTGCTTTGGATCGCATAAAAAAACTCAAATGATGGAATTTCATTAAATCCGCTATGATTTGTAAAGCGCTACACCAATCAATAAAACATCGACAGTTATACGTATTAATTCACACAAAATTCGATAACTACGCAGTAACGCAACTAAGAATTAATTAAAATATACCGTATCTATTTGACGAAAAAAAATAATTATTTATGCAATAAAAAACAAAAAAATAATTAATATTTATATTAAAAAAAAGAAAATTATTCTTGTAAACAGATCCGATATTTGATCATAATTCTTCCTTCAAAACATTCCTCTTTTAGAATTTAAAGCAAATCCATCTCAAGCTCAATGTTACAAGCACTTGTAGCATCTTCTGTTTCAATTCTTCACACGTCTTATATCCTTTGACCTTGTTCTCTTTCTTCTCTTTGTTATCTCATACTATCTCTTCAGTTTGAATCAACAATATATATATATATATATATATATATATAAATATATATATGTATATATATATATATATATATATATAAGAAAGAGCAGTATATATAAGAGCAGCATATATATATATATATATATATATATATATATTATTTCAAACAGAACAGTAACTTAAAGCAAGTAATAGATGATGTCAAATTTTGTGATGAAAAACATGATTATTTTCATTTCCTCAAAATCTTTGTTGTCTCATTCTATCAATTTGATTCTAACATCGTTACAATTTTTACACCTCAAAGGAAACTTCTTCAATGCGTTTCACCCATTGAATCGAACCAAATTCGTTAATTACAGCGATCTCCAAACTTTTTTGATCGAGTACCCCTAAGACGAAAATAACTATAAGTTGTTGTACCCCCTATAGGCCTATGATATAATATAATATAATATAATATAATATAATATAATATAATATAATATAATATAATATAATATAATATAATATAATATATTATAATATAATATAATATTGAATATAAGAAACAGCGACCAATGAGAGAACCTCGCACTCACGTGATATACGATCAAACACTCGCAAGTGATCGTGAGCGTACTTCTTTGGCCTACCCCCAAGTGCCACTTTGCGTACCCTGAAAGGAACGCGTACCCTACTTTGGAGACAACTGCTGTTAAAACATAAGCTATGGAAGTGTATTTTCTATAATCTTAGAGTTTTCTTTTCCTCTAAGGATTAAATTTCTCTCAGCTTTCAACACATCCTACACTTATTTCCCTCGATTCATGTTGTCACATAATTAAACGACTTGTGGTTTGAATTTTCAAACTCTTGTGGACTACATGTGGGCCTTTGACTTTTCCCAAATGGAGGGAAAAAAGCATCTAATAAAGATGAGGATTCCTTTATCCTTCTGGAACTATTTGACATGCATGCCAGTTGTGTGTTCTGAGAAAGAGAGAGAGAGAGAGAGAGAGAGAGAGAGAGAGAGAGAGAGAGAGAGAGAGAGAGAGAGAGAAAGAGAATTTTCATTCATTATTGTTTGGAGTTCTCTTGCGAATATAGAGTGAAATTACTTAAACAGTTCTCTTTGTTAGGTGGAGTCTTGGGTCTTTCGTCTAATCGTCTCATTGTCTCATTTTCTTTTTGGTCTTTGAAATATTTCATTTTCCTCTTTATAAACTTTCGCTATTACAATAAACACGGAGGTCTTCAGAACTATAAAGTGGCATAGAACCTTAGCTTCTAGGTGTGTAACCTTCTATGCATCCTCTTCGTTTATCTAATCTAACCAAACTTAACCTAACCTAATCTAACCCCTAACCTAACGTAACCTAAACTAACCTAACCTAATCCTAATCCTAACCTAAACTAAACTAAACTAACCTAAACTAACCTAAACTAATCTAACCTTAACCTAACCTAACCTAACTTAACTTCTTCCGAACACTCTCATCCTCTCTCTTTTAAATATATGAAAGGAAGATATTTGGACTATATATATATATATATATATATATATATATATATATATATATATATATATATATATATATATATATATATATATATATATATATATATATATATATATATATATATATATATATATATATATATATATATATATATATATATATATATATATATTCTGACATGCATTTAGTTAGACAGTATTTCATACACCACTTTGAACGTCACGCACGAGTAATTTAGATTTCGTATTTTTAAAACGCGAATTTTTATATTAAAAAATAACAACCAACGTACTTTTTTCATTCAGTTGCAATATGTATCTTTTTCAACTCTCTCTTTTTTCAGTTCCAAAACGACTTTTTCTCTCTCTCTCTCTCTCTCTCTCTCTCTCTCTCTCTCTCTCTCTCTCTCTCTCTCTCTCTCTCTCTTCTCTCTCTCTCTCTCTCTTTTTCTCCTCTCTCTCTTTGTTGCAGTCCCAATATGCCTTTTTATACCTCTCTTTCTCATTTAGTTGGAATATGTATCTTTTCTCCTCTCTCTTTCTTTTAGTTCCAATATGTCTTTATTTTCTCTCCATCCCATTTAGTTGGAATATGTATCTTTTTCTCCTTTCTTTTTGTTCAAGTTGGGATTTATATCATTTTCTTCTCTTTTTATTCCTGTTTGAACATGTATCTTTTTATTTCATTTGGGTGACATGTCTTTTCCTTTTCTTTCATTTGGTTATACATCTTTTTCTTCTCCATTTTCCTTTCAGTTCGAACATGTATCTTTTTCTCCTCTCATTTTTATTCCTTTTGGAATATATACCTTTTTTTCTCTCATTTGGAATGTATATCTTTTCTTCCTATTGAAATTTATATATTTTTTTCTTACCTTTTTCTTCCAGCTCAAGCATATATCTTTTTCTTTCTATTGAAATTTATATTTTTTTCTCTTATCTTTTTCTTTCAGCTCTAATATATATCTTTTTATATTCCATTATTCACTTTCTTTCATCTTTATCTTCCTTTTTTTTATTCACTACCTATCTATTTATTTCTTGGGGCTCTTTTTTTCTTATATTCCTTAACTTTTTATCTTTTCAATTTGTGTATTTTTCTTTTTAATCTATATTTATTATTTATTTATTCTTTTTTTTAAACTAATATTATTATTTTTTCCGTTTTGTAAATTATTTATCAGTCTTTAGAATTTAGAATTTTATTCTGTTAAAATTTTTGTCTCTCTCTCTCTCTCTCTCTCTCTCTCACTCTCTCACTTTCACTTCTACTTATACTCTTCACTTATACATTCAATTTTCTTCACTCTTCAATTTTCTTATGTTCTTTCTTTCTTTTCTTTCTTTATTATATTTATTTTTCTTTCTTTCTCTTTCTCTCTCTCTCTCTCTCTCTCTCTCTCTCTCTCTCTCTCTCTCTCTCTCTCTCTCTCTCTCTCTCTCTCTCTCTCTCTCTCTCTCTCTCTCTCTCTTTTTATTCTCTTTCTCTTCTCTCTTCTCTCTCTCTCTCAATACAAATCTCTCTCTCTCTCTCTCTCTCTCTCTTTCTTTTCTTTCTTTCTTTATTTCTTTCTTTCTCTTTTCTTTCTTTCTAATTACTCCATTATCTTTGAGCACTCTCTCTCTCTCTCTCTCTCTCTCTCTCTCTCTCTCTCTTCTCTCTTTTTTCTTTCTCTCTCTCTCTCTCTCTCTCTCTCTCTTACTTTCTTTTTTCTTTTTATTTCTCTTTCTCTTTTCTTCTCTTCTTTTCTCTCTCTTCTCTCTCTCTCTCTCTCTCTCTCTCTCTCTAAAACTCTCTCTCTCTCTCTCAAATCTTCTCTCTCTCTAAGTGTTACAGTTTTTATCAGTTTTTTCTCTTTTACTGAATTCTTTTAGAAGCATCAGATAAATTTTATGCCTCAGACATTTTGCCGTTTTTCAATCAAAAGGTTCAAAAGGCACTCAACACAACCATATATAATAGTATAGTATATATATATATATATATGTAGCTATATATATATATATATATATATATATATATATATATAATACGGGTATCCCCACCACTTATGGGTAGATCCCTAATCAAGAATGAGGTGTAAAATGACAAATGTATAAAAATAAAATAAAATAAAATAAAATAAAATAAAATAAAATAAAATAAAACGAAATAAAATTAAAACTCAGAGAGTGTCATCTAACGCAGATTCCGTAGATAAGCGCAGACAAGCTTTAAATTAAGAGAGGTTAAATAAGGTAGAAATACTGGATATGGAAAGAATTCCACAAAACAGAGATGACTGGAAATACAAGCATCGCAGTGATCAAGCCTGGAGTTGCTAATGTACACACAAAATTCATTTGCAGACACTGCACTCCTTGTGCAACGAGGGCGAGGTAAAGATGGTGGTACAGTAGTGTTCAGTTCCTTTGAACACTTGCCGCTTTAGTACCTATAGAAAAGAGACAAAACATTAATGTTACATCACAAAGATAAAATGTTAAAACGTAAAATGAATTTGAAAGTGCAAAAAAGTTGTTTTTTTCTTGTTTTTTTTATTATTAGTTGCCACCATTCAAGGGCTGAGCCCTTTTCAAATAGTCCTTGGCTCGACCCTATCTAAATGATGCGTGAACATGACCTCTCTCCTACCCAGATATAAGAGCACCACTCCTTACAAGGGCGGATGAGACCCTTCTATAGTTAGAGCAAATTAGAAGAGATGATCACTTATCGCAGTCTAATCATCCGCTGTGATATGAGGTTTTGAAGTCATATTTCTCTTTATGTTTACACCAAGGATGTTTATACTATTAGCAGGGAGGATTGGAGAACCATCGAACGAGATAGAAAAGATAAGTTAGAAGTGTCTTTGAGAGGGAGATTTGTAGAAGTTGAGTTTTTAAAAATGGAATTTCGCAAAGGGAACAGAAAGGATACGATTGATAAGATTAACACAGGAGTATACGCAAAAGAAAGAGATTTGAAATGATCCAAGATTGGAGGATGGAGTCATCGTCATGTAAATGGATAAAGTTAAATTAGCAGCTGATAAGATCATTAATGAAAAGTAGAAATAGAGTGCCAGATAAGATAGATAGATAAGATAAGATAGATAAGAACCCTGAGGAACAACACTACTGCACTATTGACAGGAAAAGAAGAAGTCGCTACATGAACAACAGCAAATATGGAGCTATTTCAAAGATAGCTGAAGATAAGTAAGCAAAGAGAAGAAGGAAACCAAAGGAGGAACCTTAGAAAGCAGTGACGCATATCATATCCTGTTAAATGCTTTAGATATGTCAAGCGCCACCTCACAAGACTATCCAAAGCTCCTGAGGGCAGAAGACCATAAATCTGCGAAATAGGAAAGCATATCACCAGTAGACCTTGAGCGCCGAAAGCCATGCTGATAATCGGAAGGAAGGAAATGGGGTTCCAGATGGTTCAAGAAATGAGTGGGATAGGTTGACCGTATGAGCGCTTCCAACACTGAGAAAAAGTGTTAGTTTTGAGGCTTAGAGAGAGAATAGTTGAACGTGGGATGGCACCACCTCGGAAGCACACTTCCTCAAAACTCGAGAAGGAATACCATTCGGTCATCTTGCATTCCTAACCTCCGTAGATTTCAGTAGCCCATGCAATTGATCAAATGTTAAAACAGGGAGAAAAAGTAGGTGGAAGATTGCCAGAGTCTCCCAAAGTTGAAATAAAGGAAAACATTAAGCCAAAGAGGTTAAACTTTTTCAGCCGGGGTATTAGCAACAGAAACATCAGAGCGAATAAGAAGAGGTAAAAGAATATTTTCAGAAGTTGTTAGAGATGTTTGTAGCAAGAGATCAAAAAGATTTGTCAGTAGGAGAACCGAGGGGTTATTGCCCTTTCGTTTAGTGAAAGTCCGATTTTTTGTTCAACAGTATCCCTTCAACGATTCGAAACCAAATGAAAATTAGCAAGAATGATAGGAGAACAAGGATTTTTTAAATTCCTGGTGCGCACTGTCTCTAGCCTGAATGGCACGAGAACAAGCACGATCGAGCTATAGATTTTGAGGAGAGAAAGATTTAGATAAAAAAGGAATAAACTTGCTCAACCCATCAGCGATTATATCCCTCACTTTATCGGAAGAAGATGAAGCATCTTCAGAATCAAGGCAATGATTGGAGGAATAATTAGTGTAGAAGAAACGCAAAGCTTACCAATCAGCCCTATTAAAGTGCCAGAAAGTAAGCTTAGGACGGTGGTATGGATCTGTTGAGAAAAAAGCATGAAAATTAAGGGTTATCAGATTATTGTTAGAAGTATCAATGGGAGCGAAGATGGTTGTTTATAAAAGGGTGGAGAAGCATTGGTCAAGTAGTGAAGCATAGGTCAAGTGGTGAAGCATAGGTCAAGGGTGTGTAGGTTCCCTAATCCAGATCGTTGAGAATGCAGAATGTTTCGGCCTCCTCCTCTCCTGTATCAGTATGAGAGGAACCAACCATTCAGTGTTATGTACATTGAAATCCCCCTAAATATAGGACCTCAGTATTTGGATGAAAAAAATGTAACATTCCCTTGAGAAGTAGTGAGATACTTTAAAAAAAAGAGCTGAAAATCGGTTCCATTGGGAGAACAGCAGTAGAAACACAAGATTATTGTGGTAGTAGGAAGGCAGATTTTAAGCCATAGAACATCAAATGTATAAGATTAGAGATTTTTGAGTCGTTTTACGGAAGTGTTGGTGTTTATGCAGGTTCATAGGCCGCGGAAGTTTTGGTGTTTATGCAGGTTCATAGGCTGCGGAAGATTTGGTGTTTATGCAGGTTCATAGGCCGCGGAAGATTTGGTGTTTTGCAGGTCTGATAGGCCAGGAAAAGCTGTGGTGTTTATGCAGGTTTAGGCTGCGAAGATTATGTTGTGTGTGTTCATAGGCCGCGAAGTTTTGTGGGCTTATGCAAGTTCATAGGCCGCAGAAGATTTGGTGTTCATGCAGGTTTATATGCCTCGGACTTTGGTAAGGTGTCAAATTCACCATTGCAGCTAACTCCTACACAATAAAACAAAAAATATAAATAAGGTAAACTGAGAACTGAACCTGCCGTAAATAAAAATCTTAGACCAAAATAAAATAGCTAAGGTCATGCCTTGGAATTAAAATTTTAAAAATGAAAAGATAAACTATATGCTAAGATTCTCAACATTTAAATAAAGCCTAAAATTCAAACCAGCTTAAACCGATAAAAATTTTTTTTAAAAGTTAAAGCAATGCTAATCTTAAAAACACCGAACATTCTTTCGTAGGTAAATATCGGAATTAAATGAAACATTCGGGATCAGTGCGATAATAAAAACACTGATGACACTTCCTAATTACTTAAATTAAAAATAAAGCAGAATGCACATCAATGATAACAATAAGCAATATATATAGAGCAGTATGCATATATATATTATACAGCAGTATATATATATATATATATATATATATATATATATATATATATATATATATATATATATATATATATATATATATATATATATATATATATATATATATATATACTGTATATATATATATATATGTATATATAAGATATATATATATATATATATATATATATATATATATATAGAGATATATATATATATATATATATATATATATAGCATATTTGTAATACTCCCTGATGCCATTATGCCGATTCGATCTCGATCCAGTAGATAGCGGCAGCTTGACCACTGCGCATGACGAGTATTAAAGAACTGATATCACTTACGTCTCAGCAAGACATTACCGCAGTCCTTCCAGCTGCACCAGCGTAGGCCAAACAGCAGCAGCCGCGCATGGTGAATACAATATCACACTGGGCCATTATGCCAAAGAGAAATGCAATACCCTGCAATCAAATTTTGTATTAGTAAATACCCTAATACAAATTTGATTGCAGGGTATTGCATTTTGTAAAGAATGACCCCGGTCTTGGCATATTGATCACCATGTGAAAATTTTGTTTTTCATCTCACGCTCCGAGTGCTATAGAATATGTAATGTCAATAGGATAGTAGAAGTATTCTCGATTCTTCTTTGTCTAGTCGTGGCGTAGTAGTCAAACACTTGCACGCTCATCTGCTAGGGTCCAGGATCGAATCTCAGCATGGTGAAAATACATCAGGGGGTATTTACAAATACAAATTTGATTGCAGGGTATTGTATTTCACTTATATATATATATATATATATATATATATATATATATATATATATATATATATATAAAAAATATATATATAAATATATATATATTTGTTTTTTATATATATATATATATATATATATATATATATATATATATATATATATATATATATATATATATATATATATATATATATATATATATATATATATATATATATATATATATATAGATATATATATATATATATATATATATATATATATATATATATAAGAGAGATATGTAGATATAGAGTAAATATATGTATATTTTTATATATATATATATATATATATATATATATATATATATATATATATATATATATATAATATATATATATATATATGTATATATAGTATATATATATATATATATATATATATATATATATATATATATATATATATATATATATATATATATATCACTAAACACTTAGAATCATAATTAAGGCAAATAATACATTAAACTTCTTGTGCATTCAATGTATACATTATTCTTTTAGCGGCACGAAAACGCAGCGTTTGCCGATAAACGCGAAAACGGTTAAACACCTAAACTGAGCTGAAACGAAGTACAATG
>JABUQX010143084.1:30000-43386 GCA_015478945.1 Trachelipus rathkii | reverse complement strand
GGACAGAGTATATATATATATATATATATATATATTATTTGTAAAGGTATTACACGGCAATGTAGGGGGCCTGAGCCGACGGGAAACACAGGGGGGACGTTTTCTACCCTGTGGGAGGGGCGGAGGAACCCCAAGACACCCAAATACCAAAGAGCGGGGGTTCCGAGACCCTCCCAGAGGGGGGAAAATAGTCCAACCCTCGTAGTTCCCCGTAAGGCCGAGAGACCCTGACTCCTGCCATTGGTGCGGTATACCCTTGGGGTATTCTCTTTAGTTAAAAACAAAACAAAAAAACTAAAAGTTCATTTATTTTAACGAGTAACGTATAAAAAATTCTCTAAATAGGCTTTCTAATCATATTACTATATAATTATTAACAATAACTTTTTTGTATGATATTTGGTTTTACTTGGTGGATTCTAAAAAGGTATTCTTTTCCAGTAGTTGTTGTAGTTGAGATATGATTTTTTTATTTATTTATTATTTTATTTTTTTTTAAGATTTTTTTTGCACTAAAAACAATATATTTGACATATGTCACATAATTCTCATGTTTTATTATATTGCATTCTTTGGAGAAAATATAATAAAACATTCGTTTCTCTGTTATTTTAAAAATATCGTCAGGTTTCATCTACGAGTTAAGCTACGAAAGGCTAACACTAGCCTAACTAACAACAGTCAATAAACAAGTTTAAACCGCATATTTTTAAATTCCGATGTGGAGTTTAAAAAATGCGAAAAGAAGTCTTTTTTTTTTTATAAATTATAAAAATAATAATGTTTATATAAGGGAATAAAATGTATTATCCCTCTAAAATAATAAATTCGGATTAAATTTCCCAAAGCTATTTTTACGGAGTAAGATCCCTTGGAATAGCCATATATATATATATATATATAGATATATATCTATGTATATAGATATAGTGTTATAGATATATAGATATATGTGTATATATATATATATAATAATGATGATGATAATAAATAATGAACTTCAGTAAAGACTTGTCAAAACGCGGAATTTTAACAAATTATATATATATATATATATATATATATATATATATATATATATATATATATATATATATATATATATATATATATATATATATATATATAATATATATATATATATATATATATATATATATATATATATATATATATTTATATATATCTATAAGGTTATATATATATATATATATATATATATTATTTTTATTAGTATTATTATTATTATTATTATTATTATTATTATTATTATATATTATTATTATTATTATTATTATTATTATTATTATTATTATTATTATTATTATTATTATTATTATTATTATTATTTTAATTATAATTATAATTATAATTATAATTATAATTAATTATAATTGTAATTATAATATTTTTATTATTATTATTATTATTATTATTATTATTATTATTATTATTATTATTATTATTATTATTATTATTATTATTATTATTATTATTATTATTATTAATATATTAATATTATTAATATTATTAATATTATTAATAGTATCAATATTAATATTATTAATATTATTCATATTATTAATATTATTAATATTAATAATATTATTAATATTATAAATATTATTATTATTGAATTAATATTATTAAAACTATTATTAATAATATTAATAATACACATTATTAATAATATTAAAAAATAATATTATTAATAATATTAATAATATTAATGATGATGATGCTAATACTGATTTTAATAATATTAATATTAATAATATATTAATATTAATGATAATATTAATATTATCAATATTATTAATATTATTAATATTACACATTATTAATATTATTAATATTGTTAATATTTTATATATTTATATATTTATATAGCAGTATATATATATATATATATATATATATATATATATATAAGTTATATATATATATATAAAGATATATATATATATATATATATATATATTATATATATAAATATATAGATAGATAGTTTTTATATATATATATATATATATATATATATATATATATATATATATATATATATATATATATATATATATATATATATATATATATATATATATATATATATATATATATTCAAATAAATGGTATATATATATATATATATATATATATATATATATATATATATATATATATATTATTGTTATTATTATATTTTTATTATTATTATTATTATTATTATTATTATTATTATTATTATTATTATTATTATTATTATATTATTATTATTATGTTATTATTTTTTTTCTCATTGTTATTATTGTTGTTATTATTTATTGTTGTTATTATTATTACTATTTATTTATTATTATTAATTTGTCCACGTAAATTTAAATGCTAAAACTTCTGCAAAAAACAGGAAAATATGTTTAATAATAATCAAATAATAATAATAATAATAATAATAATAATAATAATAATACACACACACACACATAATAATAATAATAATAATAATAATAATAACAACGACGACGACAACTGTTACGGATCTAAGTATAGCGGGGTCATTGGCAAAATCAGAATGTATAAAAATAATATATATATATAGCATATATATATATATATATATATATATATATATATATATATATATATATATATATATATATATATATATATATATTTAATATTAGAGAGATAATATATATATATATATATATATATATATATATATATATATATATATACAGATTGTCACCACTCACGGGCAGGGCCATTTTAAAGGAGGCAATATAAAATAGAATATGAAAAACCCACCCAACCCGAAACGTAACACAAATTTGTCAGGTGCGCGCAGACATAGTCTTTAAAGAGAGAAAAATTAAATGCAGCAGAAAAAAGCAGATAATGGTAAAGAGTTCCTCAGAACAGAAGTGGCTGGAAAGAAGGAGGCACCACAACGAGCGAGTCCGGGGTTTTCAATCCTCAGGCAAATTTCATGCAAGAGAAAGGCACCCCTTGGGCTACGAGTGCTATCCAATCGTGGTGTAATACGAGAGGTCATTTCCCTAAAGCTCCTGATGCTATATAGTACTAATAAAACGGATAACGCGCCAATGTCACGTCGCAGTGATAGAGGGTCCAGGGAGTTAGAAAGTAGGGACAGTTTATAAGTCTCATAGCTTTAGACTCAACCCTATCCACAAGAAGTGTTTAGCCGGAGTTCCTCCAAATGAGAAAATAGTACTCCAAACAAGAGTGGATAAGGCTCTTGCTTCTTATATAACTGGAGTAGCCGTGCTAAAGAAAAAAATTACCACAGCCTAAACAGAATTCTCAGCTTCTTTGAGGCAACTTTAGCAACCGTAGTGATATCAGGTTTCCAAGAAAATTTATTGTTTATGATCGGCCCAAAAATGTTTATGTTGTTCACAGGTGAGACTTTAGAGCCGTTGAAGGAGATAGGAAAGTAGGAGGTGATTTTGAGAGGCAGATTTGATGAAGCTGAGTCTTTAAATAATTGAAATTCACTAGGTTGCTGTGATCCCACCGGGAAATCCCATCCAGATTTTCAAGAATAAAATCGGAAAGTTGTAGACGTGAGGCAATTCTAGATGCAAAATAGGAAGCAGATTTGAAATGAGTGGAAGAGTGGAGGGTTGAGTCATCGATGTAAGAGAGAACAGAGTTAGAAGGGCAGCAGAGGAGATCGTTGACGAAAAGTTAAAATAAGGTTGAGGATAGAACAGAACCTTCCGGAACACCACAATTAGCAGGAAAGGAGTAACAGGTAGCTCCATCAACGAGTGCTGATATGGAGTGATCAGAGCGAAAACTTGACAAGAGTATGCAAAAAGAAGGAGGAAACCCAAAGGAAGGGAGCTTAGAGAGCAGTGACTTTAGCAATACTCGGTCGAAAGCTATCGATATGTTAAGCGCAACCACAAAAGACTCCTAATAGTCCCTAAGGGCATATGACTGTCAGTGATCTAGTAAAATACGTCACAAATCGAACTAGAGGGGAAAAAGCCATACTGATCTGAAAGAATCGAATGGGACTCCAGATGGTCCAGGAAATACTCGCATATATATATAGTATATATATATATATATATATATATATATTATTATTATTAGTATATAGTATATATATATATATATATATATATATATATATATATATATATATATATATATATATATATATATATATATATATATATATATATATATATATATATATATATATATATATATATTTAGTTGAACAGTAAATTATTTCATTAAATATAAGGCTAGCTAAAAAATTCATGCATACATAATAATGACAGGAGCCTCCTTTATAGCTGGCAGAATTAAATTAAATATGTGAAAGACATTTTAGAGTTTTAAAAACCTTACTGGATTGTTTAAAAATTAAAATCCCTTTTGAGCAAACATTTTTAAAATTTGACTGAACAATTTTATCAGTAATTGCAGGGGTCCTCTATGCGCTGGGCCCTAGGCGGTCGCCTATTTATCCAATAGCAAGCATCAGACTAGTTATAGAGGTTATATATATATATATATATATATATATAACAACCATCTAGAGATATATTTATATATATATATATATATATATATATATATATATATATATATATATATATATATATATATATATATATATATATATATATAATAGCAAGAATGACCAAGACATATTTAAACATTTTAAAAGAAATATTTATTACCGACTAGTTTCGGGTAAGACAACAGCTTCCCATTTTCAAGGTTGATAATACAATGATAAGAATTATACAAAATAAATAGTATAAAATTAAAATTAAAATAAATATTATTAAACTTACTGATTAAAGTATAGACGTAAAAAAGTTCACGGATGAGACAAAATTTCACTTTAGTAGTATTAAGCTATTAATATTTAAATTTTCATTTAAATTTGGTTTAAGATGCCAAATATATAAGGATTCCAACAAAAGAAGATCAGGTTCCTCAGCTTGGGCTAATATACTAAAATTGGTATCATGTATATGATGGTTTTCATGGAGAGAATGAGCATTTATAGCTGAAAAGGGTGGATGATGAAGGTGATCAAGGGTTCTAAATGATATACCTCTATGTTCTGCAATACGTGTGGAAAGGTTTCTAATAGTCTTTCCTATGTAGGTGGCATCACAGTTACCACACTTATATTCATAAATTATTGAAGAACACAGAGGAATAGGAAGTTTATCTTTCAATCTAAAATAACTTCCAATTTTCATTTCACCGGGGAATATTAACTTAAATTTGAACTGGGGAAAGTTTGTTTTTAAAAGTGAATCAATTTTACGTCGAATTTTATAACTCATTCTTCCCATGAAAGGTAACTTCATATCCTCAAAGATAAGCTTCCTATTCCTCTGTGTTCTTCAATAAATTATATATATATATATATATATATATATATATATATATAGCACAGTAAGAAGATATATATATATATATAGTTATATATAGCATATATATATATATATATATATATATATATAGCAGCAGCAGAAGTATATCTCTTAATTAAGATATTATATATATATATATATATATGAAGAAGAAGAAGAAGAAGAAGAAGAAGAAGAAGAAGAAGAAGAAGAAGAAGAAGAAGAAGAAGAAGAAAATTGAAAATTTAGAGCTGCTGAATGTGAAGCTTGCTGTCTCTTTTGATCTCAGACCAAGTTACTGCATAGACTTCCACAATGAATTTGATGGCCTTGTAAAGGTTATCATGTAGTTCTGGAGGGTAAACGTCTTTGATCCACAAACACATTAATCTAATGGCCAAAGTCAACCATCTGGCATGGTTTAATGGTCCAATTTTCCATGCAGCAAATCTTAGATTGACTTTACCTCTGGAAATTCCAAGCACATACTCCAAAAGAAGTCTCTGGTCGCTGCTGAGGTCATTCAGTGTCACCTCATCAAATTGCATATCATCTAGGGAACCACTGAGTTTCGTAAATTCCACTTGCGGTAAATCTTGGTGGTCAATTCCACAGAGCTTTCCAAGTGGACCGGTGAAGGCAGTTGGACTTTTGGTACTGCCATCAAGATGCTTGAAAACGGCTCTGAAAGGAAGCTCATTCTGATGAAGGGCGCAACCGATGGTGTGCAATTTATGATTGATTTTATTTTCAAGACATGTCACAAGGCCTCGCTCACATCCAGTGTTTGTATTTGTATTGTCAAGGAGAACAGCTTTTAGTGTCCGGACGCTGTTAAACTCTTCCAAGACACTAGCAACTTCTTCAGCAAGACGAGATCCAGTTGCACCTTTATTTGGAATGACTCTGTGAGTTAGATATGTTCCACTTTTTGTTCCTGGCTCCCTTGTAAAAGTCAAATGGTGCTCTGGTCCCTTTCCTTTTCTTACTATAGTTTTCCCTTTGTCATTCTTTACTTTTGTGTACAGCAGTGTGTCCTTGTCAATTTTACCGTCAACCCCAATACAGACTAACTCTCCCAGGCCTTCATTATGTTTTTCAACACTTCATTTTAAACCTAGCCTTTTCTCGGTCCATTTTGGATTTGTCAAGTACTAAATGTTTCACATCAACACCAGGCTTAAGCAGGTTCATAGCTTTTAGATCCAGGAGAAATGCGTTTCCTAGACTTGCACCAAGATTGGAAGAAACATCACCTCTGATAAGTTCCAGGGCATACCTTTGGGTTTTCAAATTGCTGTAGGCTTCAATTGGATCTTTTTCTGGCTGAAACTCTGCATCTTCAGGAGGTGACTGAAATAAGAATAATACATATTATTGCATATTACATAGCTGTTATTTTTGAAAAACAAATGGGATTGCAGATTGCAGATAATAATGTAGTATAACATATATAATTATATATAAATTACATATTATCATTACCAGTTCTGATTCTCCAGAGGTGGATTCAATAAGAACATGTTCTGAAGATGTGAAGTCAAATGAGGCGAAATCCATTTCTTTCTGCTGTTGAATTTGGATATGTAATCTTTCTCCTTCAGCTGCAGCCTTCCGATCTCTCTTCACAGCAGCTTTATCCACGGATCCCAGCTGAAAAGAGCCCTTAGGTCCAATTTTTGCCCTCTGATCTCTTAAGTATTCCCTGTCCTCTAATGGGACCTAAAAGATACCGGGGAAGGGAAGTTTTAATTACAAGTATTGAGTTTGTGTCTATTTAAAACAAGTTAGGACATTATAAAAAAAGAACAATAATAGTATTCTTACTTTCTTAATAGCTGGGCAAATGCATATTATGTGCTTAGTTTGACAATTTTCTTTCTTGCACTTCATACCATTGTCATCAAAAGGATGAACTGGTAGCTTACAAGTGCAAGCAGAAATGTCAAACAGTTTATCCAGTTTTTCCTCTAGATTCTGATATTCAGTCGATGAAAGAGATTTTTGATTTGCCGCTTTTGCTTTCTTGAAACACACATTATTAACTAATTTAACTACATAATACTCGTTATAAACAGGTAGCCTTGGGTTTACTGCCTCCCAGATGTTAATCACTTTTCCAGCTATAATTTTGGCAATATCATAGTCTTTCAAGTCTGGGTGGACGTTAAGAAGGAAATAACTATACTGAATAATTTGACGATAGGTAGGAGGGTCTGTTTCATCTAAAGGAGATGGTTGGCCGCCAAATTTTTTTGCACATTCACTTCGAGTTAACAATTCTGATTTTCTTTTTCTACCCATTTTTATATCATTTCTGAAAAAAGGAAACAGATGTCGTAGATAAATATCAATAACAAAAGCGAATTAACTCGTATTAATATAATTTTATAGGCTTTTGACTGTAACTATTACTCACTGTTTATAAATAAAAGTTATGTTTGGTTATATTGTGCAAGGCACCCCAAATTGTATATATATATATATATATATATATATATATATATATATATATATATATATATATATATATATATATATATATATATATAGAAGAGTATATATATATATATATATATATATATATATATATATATATTATATATATATATATTTACTATATAGTATCTTGGGTTAGGCTTATCTGTGTGAAAGTAATGACTTTGGAGCGAGTCGAAAACGGATACCGTAGGTAACTGATTTGAGTCGAAATTCGATTTTTAGAATTGATTTTTACGCACGCGAGCATGCACACACACACACACCAAAATCAAGGTGGATCAAAATATTTAAGGCATCATTGCCTAGGTTATTTATTTATTTATTTATTTTTATTATTATTTGTTAATTATGTATGGGCAATTGTTATTCAAAGTATTAATAATTGCCTCGGGTAGTGCGGGTCCCTGGTCACTCCGGTACTCCCCGCACCACGCCGCACCACGCTCCGGATAGAGTTTGCTACATGGTATCTCTCTCAAACTTGACACCCCGTTAAGGGATGACATAACCTCGTCGCAGACGAGGTTACGTGACCATGCACCCGTCATCGCAGACGAGGTTACGTGACCATGCACCCGTCATCGCAGACGAGGTTACGTGACCATGCACCTCACGTAGGGGGATGCTGGCATGGTGACGTACCGTCATCGCAGACGAGGTTACGTCATCCCTCAGTAGTTCCCTAGATGATATGCAATTTGATGAGGTGACACTGAATGACCTCAACAGCGACCAGAGACTTCTTTTGGAGTATGTGCTTGGAATTTCCAGAGGAACAGGCAATCTAAGATTTGCTGCATTAAAAATTGGACCATTAAACCTTGCCAGATGGTTGACTTTGCCCATTACATTAAGGTGTTTGTGGAGGAGAGGCGTTTACCCTCCAGAACTGCATAATAACCTTCACAAGGCCATCAAATTCATTGTGGAAGACTATGCGGTAACTTGGTCTAAGATCAAAAGAGACAGCAAGTTTCACAATCAGCAGCTCTAAATTTTCAATTGTCTTCTTCTTTCTGCAGCAATCTACAGAAATTCAACATGTGGCTTTCAAGAATCTGAGCCACAATGCTCCCAGCTTTATAACTATTATATGCTTGAGGTCATCATGTTTTCTTCTTCTTCTTCTTATTCTTCTTCTTATTCTTCTTCTTTCTTCTTCTTCTTCTTCTTCTTCTTCTTCTTCTTCTTCTTCTTCTTCTTCTTCTTCTTCTTCTTCTTCTTCTTCTTCTTCTTCTTCTTCTTCTTCTTCTTCTTCTTCTTCTCTTTCATATTCTAGATATAGCTTAAGAAAAGATGACAACAATTTATATTTACAGACGTTTCTCTATATATAGCATAAGAGATATATATATATATATATATATATATATATATATATATATATATATATATATATATATATATATATATACATTATATATATATAGCAGTTATATATTTATATAGTGAGAGTATATATATATATATATATATATATATATATATATATATATATATATATATATATATATATATATATATATATATATATATATATATATATATATATATATATATATATATGCTATTTATAAGCAGTTGACTCCGTTAACATTCTCCTGCTTCGCAGGATGCCCCTCTCACTTCGCTCGAGGGTCCGGGTGGTGGAATTTTTTTAAATAAAAATATTCCCATAAATTATAATAATTATAATCGAATTAAAAAGAAAAAAAATAAAAGAATTTAGAAAAAAATCAAGTTCATATTAAATAATAATAATAATAATAATAATAATAATAATAATAATAATAATAATAATACACACTCACCATTGTTCTAATAATAATAATAATAATAATAATAATAATAATAATAATAATAATAAATAAATAAAAAGATAAAATTCGAAACTAAAAAGTTCATTAACTACCTTCAATCTCGAATTAAAATTAATTTAAATAAATAGGTACCATAAAGCTAATAATAGAAATTGCCACAATAAAGAAAATACTCAAAATTCATTGTTTTTGTTATCTAAAATTTTCTCCCTATAAACAGAGTAACCTGCGATATAATGTCCATATATATATAGAAGATATATATATATATATATATATATATATATATATATTTATATATATATATATATATATATATATATATATATATATATATATATATATATATATATATATATATATATATATATATATATATATATATATATATATATATATATAGAACTACAAACTAGATCAACAAGGAAATTTAAAAAAAAAGAAATTCCGTTTTAAGTTTATTAGGCACAGTGATTAATTGATATAATGACACTTTTACAATTAATTCATAGAAAATTTTAATTTTCTTAAACGTTTAAAGCTATATTATTAAGGATTTTTATTTAGCAGGCTTTTCTTGGGGCCAAAAATCTACAAATGCATCTTCTTCATATGACTTACGGAACCTAACTCTCTCTTGGCCCTTGTCCAAGAAAACTCTAGGCACTCGACTCAAGCCCTTTTGGCTGTGGGCCAATACAAAATTTGAATAGTTTTTTACATGAGATTTAAACAATTACAAAATACACTATACACATAACAATGAAATTTTCCGTTAACTTTAGGTGTACATGATTATCATATTGAGGTGTACATAATTATTATCATAATGGGGAGTAGTTCCTTTGCACATGGTGATTTCGGAGTGAAGGGCTGCTTTGATAGGGGAATAAAACTAAGCAATCCCAATTTCCTTAACATTAATTAAGATCAATATACAGTAAGTAGAAAGAAGGAAAAAGATTTTACTTTGACTTGAGAGTTAGAGGGTTAATTACAATTCTTTTATTTTAACATTCTTAAAACTAAAATTTGATTTAAATTTTTTTAGAACCCATATTATACAAAAAAATTTTTGAATACCTCTGAAAATGAAAATTTATGAGTAATTTTTATTTTTTCTTTGTCATTTTCGTCTACATTTACAAAATTGTGACACACTTTTACATTTTGGAGATTCTCTACTACTTCCTTCCCGTTCTTTATTATGTATATATTATTTTTATTTATTCTTACAACTCTGTAGAGACCGGAGTATCTCTCTGCTAACTTTTGTAAATTATATTGTTGATTCTTTACTATAGAAACAATTTCGCTTTATATAAATCCTTAGGAACAAATATGTTTTCATTCTTATAAGCCGAGTGGGGCGCGAGAGGGTGACAAATTAACGCCATTAGCTTTTTTAAGTAAGTATCTTGGTACACTGTGCTATTAAGAGGTTCATTTTGCAACAAACTACCTAGCACATCCAAATTTTGGCCGAACGCTAGTAAAGCAAGTGTAACCCCCTTATCTTTATTGGATTTATTCTCGGGAAGTACAAAGCCCACAGCGAAATTTCAGGCCATTTCAATCGTTTGTTCTCGTTGTCATTTACCATGCACCGAAAGCTCATTATTAAGGTGCCATTTATTTTCTCACATAATCCGTTACTCTTGGCACTATACGGCAGCTTCATCACTTGATCCACACTGTGCAAATTACACACTTCATTAAATAGTCTCGAAATGAATTGCCCTGCATTATTTGAAATGAGCCTCTTAATTTTTTCGATACTTCTGAATTTTTTCGATACTTCTTTGAACCTTCCGAATTCTGGGTTTATTCATTTTGTGATTTTGTTTCGCTGACAGGTATCACAGTGTTTTATATACTGCTTCACACGGCCATGCATATTAAACGCAAAATCACCCCTAATAATGTTAAAGTTCGTTTAATTCTCAAATAGTTTTGTGAATGAATTTTTGCAAATATATCGACAATTATTATCTCAGGAACGATAATTCTTGTGCTTTTAGTCGATTCATCGACCGCCAGAGTTATCACCTTATCCCTGTTTATAACCATTTTGTGACAAACTTTGAGTGATGAAGACCCCTTTCTTCGCAAAAGATCCCTATATATGTATCAGAATCTTGTTCTAAAAACAATATAAATTAATTTTTATATTAAATTTATTGATAATCTCTTTGATACCCCCCTGCGATAAGTTAATAAATTTATAAAATAATCATCATAAGAATCATTATTGTTATCATCACCATTGTTTATTATTATTATTATTATTATTATTATTATTATTATTATATTATTATTATTATTATTGTTATTATTATTATTATTATTATTATTATTATTATTATTATTATTATTATTATTATTATTATTATTATTATTATTATTATCATTATTATTATTATTATTATTATTATTATTATTATTTTTAGTACGAAAAATATTTTAAAACGTATAAAGGGGAAGATCCAATATTGGGAATTAGGGGAACTCATTTAGCCCCCACCTTTGAAAATTAATAAAGATTTCCCTGACGGTTTTGATGGGGTTAGCAACCCCTGCTTTTTTTGAACTTGAACGTATTTGGTAGCTTAAACTGTAGCTCAGTTTTAGCGTTTCATTTTTCAGAACCTATTACATTTTTTTCAAAGAATTGTTTCTACTCTTGTTTCTAGTCGCTAACTTGAAATATACATAGATGAGTCTACTACGCACAAAATGTTAGAAGTAGTTTTTTGATTTTTGAAAAATTGTGCTCAGCAATTGATAAAAAAAAAAAGTAGTTTTTGAAATTCGACATTGCTGAACACAATTTCCAAAAATCAATAAACTACTTCTAACATTTTGTGCGTGATAGACCCTATCTATGCATACTTCAAGTTTAGTTACTTGAAAAATTTGTATAAGTGATACGAAAACATTGCAAATTGCTTCGGAAAAATTAAAACGCCGAAACAATGACTACAGACAGAAAAACACCCGAAAATGACGTTTTAGAGGTTAAAAAAAGTTGCGGTTTGCTTTTTTTTTCATCAAAATTACCTGAAAATTAAGAATTTTATGTCCATTATTAGGTGGGGGCTAAAATGGGGTCCCAAAATCCCCAATATTTTTATCCTGTCCTAAAACTTCGAATTCAGATGTACGACGCATTAATGTATCCAGGGTTTTCGCTTCTAAAATCTTAATTAAATATATTTTATAAACATTTCCATTAGCTGTCAATATACGTGGCAGTTTTAAATAATAATAATAATAATAATAATAATAATAATAATAATAATAATAATAATAATAATAATAATAATAATAATAATAATAATAATAATAATAATAATAATAATAATAATAATAATTATAATAATAATAATAATAATAATAAAAATAATAAAAATAATAATAATAATAATAATAATAATAATAATAATAATAATAATAATAATAATAATAATAATAATAATAATAATAATAATAATAATAATAATAATAATAATAATAATAATAATAATAATAATATTTCTGCAATTGCTACTATCATTTCCAATGCTAATTCTGCTACTGTTAGTAGTGATATTAATACCATATTACTGCAATCATTGTTATTACTATTATTATTACTATTATTATTA
>JABUQX010143084.1:7500-20000 GCA_015478945.1 Trachelipus rathkii | reverse complement strand
AGAAATCTTTATTTTCTATTCTTCTGTAAAGTTTTACTGTTAAACAAATTAGTGCATCAGAAGTTGAGCGTCCTTTACTAAATCTAAACTGTGAGTCGCCGAGAATATTGTTTGATCAAAAGTTATCGGTTAGCTGATTGAAAACTATATTTTCAAATATTTTACTAATCGTAGTATTTGTGATAGCTATTGGTCTGTAATTTTTGGGTAGGGAAGGATCCCTTTCTAATTATTGGGATCCCACTTTTCAATGGCAACATTTGGAAAATTCCTGTCAAAAATGATTCGTTGAACAAGTGTTTTAAAGGGGGGCTAATATGTCAACAGCGATTTTGAGGATGTGGTTGGGGATTGAATGTACGTCACATTTTTTTTAATCCGGTTACTATCTTCTTTCCTCCGAGTCTGTGATATGAACGAAGGAAAAATGTGTTTCGCAGACTGGTAGAAAAGTTTCAAATGATGTTTGACTAGGGGCTTTGTCTCAAGATTTGCCTACAAATACTCGTTTAATTCATCAGCGATCTTCTTATGGTTGGCTGTCAGAGATGAGCGCGCAAATTAACTTTAGAGGGCAAACGCAAAAGCGCAAAGTGGAAAAATTTGTCCACCAAGTCACAAAAAAAGCACTTTTTGGTTTTAAAAAAATTAATTATAAACATAAAAACGCAAATGTCCATAAACCATTTTTTTAAATTTAGAAGCACAAAAAAAATAATAATAAATAAAGCGCAATTATGTAAAGATGAATTTTTTTTAAATTTTAATTGAAAGATGCAAATATATATAAATATAGCAAAAAATGAGAAAGATATTAATCTTATTCAATTATCTGTGATCTCTTCTTCCTCTCTCTCCTCTTGCATTCTGAATAGGGTCATATTCCTCATAAAGATAAATTTTCCAAAATTATGGATACCTAACTGCCCTTACCTTCTTAGATAATCAGCCTTGACTTAACAAACTACTCCACCCCGCTTAGAAGCTGGCCTAATGTGGTATTATACTTAATAAACAAGTCCACCCAGACCTCCTGGTATTCACAAGGAAACAGGTTCCTAGTGAGAGGGGTACTGTGATGAACATTTACTGCAGCCCAGCCAGAGCCTGATCTAGCTATTTAGCCGCTCCGGGCAAAATTAATATTTACCGCCCTATACAATGACACCTTATAAACTGTAACTTACGGTATGTATGTATTTTTTATCGACTTATGTATCTTTCAACTTAGGAAACAGTGAAAGTTTCATCAAAATCGGTTTAGTAGTTTAAAAGATATGGACCAAAATGTTATATGAATTCGGTTATATTTATGTAACTTTTGTTGCATCGACTTGTTAATGACAGGTTTCCCTGAAGTTTAAATGAATAAAAAATACAAGAAATGATTGTTGAAAAATTTAATTCAAATAAAAAAAACTAATTATGTAGAGCCACGAAACGAATTAGTTATTCTTGAAAAATAAACAAATTAAATTAAAACACTTTTTTTCTGAGAATATTAAACTCTACCTAGCAATTAAAATAATTTTCTTAGCACTTTTTTTCTGCAAAATCTTTAATAATTTCTGATAAATTTATAGTGTCGCAAACCTTTCTTCCAATATCCTGGTATTGACAGCTTGTTAATTCCCCTCATTTAACACCTACGTACCATTCCGAGTTTGAAGTGAGGGTGCAGGGCTGTTGCCATACGCAAATCAAAATCATCAAAGATACAGCTGAACCTCGGTTCAAAGCCCTTTTCTTTCCCTTTGTTTGACGATTGCATTCGGATAAATTGTCTAAGTTTCGGCATAGTTTAATTTCCACCTCTCGTTGCATTTACCCGATCTTGTCCTTGATGAGCAAGAGATTAGTCAATAGAACTCCCGCGTACGCATTCTTCTCATCCTGCAACATATCAAGCCTAACAGCAATAGGCGTCATTATTTCGATTTACTCAGCAATTACCTCCTTATCACTTTTATTAAATACTGGAAGACAAGGCTTTTGCTCCATACAAATGTTGTTGATTTGTGTCATGCGACCATCAAGGTTCTTAAGCAAGTCTTTCATAGAATCGTGTAGGAAGTTCCAGAGAGTAACACTTGGTGTTTTAAGCTTGTTCCCAACTCCTTCTTGATTCTAGAAGCAGTTGTAGTTTTTCCTGTTTGGGCATTCCACAATGTCTGTGCTTTGAAGTGTCTTGATAAATGGATCCTTGGCACCAGAGGGACCAGCGAGGAATATTTATGAAACATCCATAGTAGCCAAGATGTTTAATGGGTGGGAAACGCAGCGGCGATGTTTAGGTGAACTTTAGGCATAACCACTATCTCTGCAATCGGTACCTGTTCTTCTTCCTCTTCGTCACCCGTTTCTATTTGAGCATCACGAAGGCTGCATAATAGAAATTTGCACTGTTATCTATTGTAATGCAGACAACCGAAGATAAATTTTTAATTTAGTTGTTTCCTTATTAATTTGGAGATATAATTTTTTTCAGCATTACGTTATTATTTCATATTGATTTTTACTGACCTTATATGCTCGATGCCAAATTGTTAATGAATATCCGTAATATTGTTGGCTAGTACTGTTGCTGGTTTGAGACTACAGATAACTCTCTCTACAGGCAGGACAGACTTCTCTCTTTCTTGAAATTATTCACATTAATCCAGTGAACCGTCATGCCCAACTCCTGTTAGTCCAGCTGTCTGCAGTTTGTGACCACATAGCTTTGACCTTACTGATGTGTTGGTTAGAATCAACCTTCCCTATTTTACATATGACAATCAAGATCCCTCATCACTTTTCTTCTGGAGGAGATGGAAATCAGAGTTCAGCTAGGACAGGAACTCGGCAAAGAACTCAAACTCTACAATGTGAATAAGCCCAATGTCATGTAGCAGAAATCTAGAAGCAAAAATATTTGATGAGAAAATATTAATGACAAATGAAACTTGGTATTTCAAATTCGGAAATTTTTGCTTGTACTGTATTCTGTTACTTTTTAACCTGTTAGTTATGACACCTATAGTTAACCTCTGCTTAAAATAAAACACTTACATGCAAAGCAACTCAAGAGCTCCCTTCTGTTTGAATATTTTCGAACATAGACTGGAGAATGGTGGTCTGACGCTTTTTGTTGGATGTCTCACTGTCAGTTGAGCAGCTCCGACCCCGCTTTGACCCAGCTCAATCTTATCCAAGCTCGGAATTTGTAATTCATTCGGGTTGGAACCAAACGTTAAAATAAGTCATGGAGCAATACAATACAATACAATACAATACAATACAATACAATACAATACAATACAATACAATACAATACAATACAATACAATAATCCAGTATAAATATCGTGACTGAGACGTCAAAAGAAGTGAACCTTTTCCATAGAAAATTTCAAAATTAAGTCAAAATGAATCGCTTAAGGGGAGACTTCATAACTAGACCCCTACATTTTGGTAAAATCAAAATTTTCCACATTTTACATTATCTAAATTAATTGAAAAATTCCTCTAGTATCCTTCTGGTGTAATTTTTAAAAATTCTAAATGATTTTTAGATACAGAAATTTATTTAGAGGTGTCGAACTTAAAAATTCCAATTCCAGTCAAGATTAATTAGGTTTCAGGATCAAAAATGTTTTATTTATAATTATAGAAAATCTATTTTTTTCTTACTCTCAACCTCTAACATTCTTCGGATTTTACCCAGTCAAATAAATGGAGCCGAAGAAGCGGAACCAGGCAGACGGAGCCGGAACCAGGGCGGAACCAGAGCCGAGACACTGGGTATAATTTTTCATGAAATAATTTTTTAGATGAGACATTTTTCGTCAGAAGACGTGCTAAACAGTTTTCAAATAGTGCAGAATCCTTAGTGGGATCCGGAACCGGATCCGGAGTCTGAGCCAGAGTCGAAGTTGGAGCCAGAGTCTGAGCCGGAGCCGGAGCCGGAGCCGGAGTATGATTTTTTTTCGAAGAATATTTTTTAGATGAAAAATTTATTGCCAGAAGGCGTGCTGAACAATTTTCAAATAGTGCAGAAACCTTAGTCGGATCCGGATCCGAAGCCGAAGTCGGAGGCGGAGTTGGAGCAGGAGCCAAATCCTGGGTATGAATTTTTTCAAAAAATATTTTTTTAGGTCAAAATGTAATGCCAGAAGACGTACTGAACAATTTTCAAATAGTGTAGAAACCTTACTTGGATCCGGATCCGGATCCTGATTCGGAGCCGGATTCTGAGTCTAAATTTTTATCAAGGAAAATTTTTTTGCCAGAAAACATGTTGAACAATTTTCAAATAGTGCAGAATCACTAGTCGGATCCGGAGTCGAAGTCGGAGCCGGAGTTAGAGTATGATTTTATGATTTTTTGATTTTTTGATTTTTTGATTTTTTTATTATTTTCGAAAAATATTTTTTTTTAGGTGAAAAGTTTATTGCCAGAAGAAGGGCTGAACAATTTTCAAATAGTGCAGAAACCTTAGTTTGATCCGGATCTGGATCCGGAGCCGGAGCCGGATTTAGAGCCGCATTCTGGGTATAAATTTTTTGCAAGAAAATTTTTTTACATGAAAAATTTGATGCCAGAAGACGTGTTGAACAATTTTCAAATAGTGCAAAATCCTTAGTCGGATTCGGATCCGAAGTCGAAGCCGGGGTCGAAGTTGGAGCAGGAGTCAGAGCCGGTGCCATAGTATGATTTTTTTTCGAAGAATATTTTTTAGATGAAAAATTTATTGCTAGAAGACGTGTTGAACAATTTTCAAATAGAGCAGAAACCTTAGTCAGATCCGGTGCCGAAGGTGAATCCGGAGCCAGAGCCGGAGCCTGTGTATGAATTTTTCAAAAAAATTTTTTTAGGTGAAAAATTTAATGCCAGAAGACGTACTGAACAATTTTCAAATAGTGCAGAAACCTTAGTCGGATCCGGAACCGGATTCGGAGCCGGATCTTGTGTATAAATTTTTTTCATGAAATAAGTTTCTTAGATGAAAATTTTATTGTCAGAAGACGCTGAACAATTTTCAAATAGTGCAGAATTCTTAGTCGGATCCGGATTGAAAAATTTATTGATAGAAGACGTGCTGAGCAATTTTCAAATAGTGCAGAAACCTTAGTCAAATCCGGAGCCGAAGCCGAGGTCGGACTAGCTGTCGGACCCGGAGCCGGATCCTGGATATGCGTAATTATTTTTCAATTAATATTTTTTTAGGTGAAAAACTTCTTGCCAGGAGACGTGCGGAACAATTTTCAAGTAGTACAGAAACCTTAGTCTGATCCGGTGCCGAAGCCGGAGCCGGATCCTAGGGTATGGATTTTTAAAGTATGTTTTTAGACGAAAAATTTATAACGAAAACGTGCTGAACAATTTTCAAATAGTGCAGAAGCCTTTGATGTATCCCGACTTGGACCCGGAGCCGGAGCCGGAGCCGGAGCCGGAGCCGGAGCCGGAGTCGGAGTCGGAGTCGGAGCTGGATCCTGTTGATAATTTTCAAGAAATATTTTTAGGTGAAAAATGTATTTCCAGAAGAGGTGCTGACTAATTTTCAAATGGTGCAAAAACCTTGAGTCGGATCGGAGTCAGAACGAAGCCAAGTCAGAGCCGGATCCTGTTAATAAATTTTTTTCAAGAAATATTTTTTAGGTGAAAAACTTATTGCCGGAAGACGTGCTGAACAATTTTCAAATAGTGCAGAAATCTTAGTCGGATCCGGCGCCGGATCTGGAGCCGCAGCTGGAGTGTGAAACGGAACCGGATCCTGGGCATAAATTTTTCAAAATATTTTGTACGTGAAAAATTTATTGCCAGA
This sequence comes from Trachelipus rathkii, assembly GCA_015478945.1. Classification (NCBI taxonomy): domain Eukaryota; kingdom Metazoa; phylum Arthropoda; class Malacostraca; order Isopoda; family Trachelipodidae; genus Trachelipus; species Trachelipus rathkii. The sequence goes on along the minus strand of JABUQX010143084.1, from coordinate 14,195 downwards.
AAGTACTACACAATTCTCAAACAATTAGAAGAAACCATAGTCGGAGCTGGAGTCGAACCGGAGAAAATAATTATTGCACTGCTTTTGGGTGTAAAAAAAAATATATCAAAGGCTTGAATTGATTCTCTAAAAAAAAAATATATATATATATATATATATATATATATATATATATATATATATATATATATATATATATATATATATATTTACTATATATATATATATATATATATATATATATATATATATATATATATATATATAATTAATTTTCACAATAGCATTAATTTCCTGCATGGTTGCAAGGTGGTGTTGGTGGGTGATAAATACCAAAAATATCACCACCATTCCACGAAAAATTAATATAGTAGGTTTTCAGCCCCTTGCCACCAGAGGAAGAAATTTTGATAATTTACTTCATATGAATCGACCACTTTGAGAAACAGGCAGCTTCACCTCCTGCATTTAATATTCAAAATATCTTCTTTATTATTTCATTTTTATATTTAATTTTCCAGAGTTACCAAAGATATGTTAAAAATTTTGCAACTCCTTAATCAAGACTTCCTTATGAAATTAATTTAAAATGTACAAATAAAATTTTGCATTTTTATAATCCAGAATTTTAAAAAAATATTTTTCTTTAAGTTGTTACTGTTACTTCTAACCAAAAGCATTCTCTCTTCTGAAAATATGAATTCAGTTACTTCTAGAGTAGACTTCAGATTTTCTTCTTTTCAAGATATAATTTTAAGCTTTCCTTCTTCTTGATCTCTCTTTCTTTCTGGCCTTTCTGTTTCGCGCTTCCCTCTGGTTCCCTGCGTCCATATTCGACTGACCCGGTCAAATCATATTATTTATATATATTTATATATATTTATATATATATATATATATATATATATATATATATATATATATATATATATATATATATATATATATATATATATATATATATATATATATATATATATATATATATATATACCTATATATATATATATATTTATATATATATATATATAATATATATATATATATATATATATATATATATATATATATATATACTTTATATATATATATATATATATATATATATATATATATATATATATAGACCAGCGTTATGAAAGAATCACACCTTGGGGGGGAGTGCAAGGCAAGGGGTAGAAAGGGAGAATGAAAAAGAGTGGAGGGGTGCCCTACCTATTATGCGGATGATTTGGTTTGTGTGTGGCAAATCTGAAAAAAGTTTGAGAGGATTGGTAGAGAGACTTGGCAGGGTGAGTAAAATTAGGGATTTGAAAGTAAACGTAGAATAGAGTAATGTTATGGTTGTGAGTGAGGACAGTTCTTGGTGTAAATTTATATTAGATGGTGAGCAGCTTGAACAAATTTCTGAGTTTAAATATTAAAGATACATAGTGGATGAAAAGGGAACGGATGATGCAGAATGTAGTAGGAAAGTTGAAAATGGCAGGAAGGTTGCTCGATGCAATTAAATCCTTAGTGGATGAAAAGGGAATACGGGGGGTGCTAGGGTCTTACATGACGTTATGTTATTACCTGTGTTAATGTATAGTAGTGAGACTATGGTCTGGAATGTGTTCAGATGGAAATCTTAGGGGGTGCTAGGTGTGAGAAAAATTGATAACATGAGGAATGAACGTGTTAGAGAGTTGTATGGTGTGAAGAAAGGAGTAAATGAGAGAATAAATGAAAGTAAGTTGGGATGGTTTGGTCATGTGGAAAAGATGGGTGAGAGTTGGTTGGTTAAGCGGATGTATAGTGGTGAGTGTGCTGTGAAACGACCTGCTGGGAGACCGAAAGAAAAAAGTGGATTGAGTCAGTGGAGGAATGCAAATTGTTGGGTTTTGTGAGGGGTATGGTTGTGGCCCACCTGTTCCAAGGGATGAACCCCACATTGATGAGATGCCATAATAATAATAATAATAATAATAATAATAATAATAATAATAATAATAATAATAATAATAATAATAATAATAATAATAATAATAATAATTTTAATGCTATTATTATTATTATTATTATTATTATTATTATTATTTTTGTGTGTGTATTAATGTCATGCCCATGTGTATTATTGTGTGTGTGTGTTAATGTGTGTATTATTGTTATTATTATTATTATTGTGTGTGTGTGTGTGTGTGTGTGTGTGTGCCAACATTATTATTATTATTATTATTATTATTATGTATTATTATTATTGTTGTTATTAAATACAATAAATAAATAAATACAAATAAATAAATGAATACAATAAATAAATAAATGAATCAATAAATACAATAATTAAATACAAACGTGGTTACAGAGCATTAAGTGAGATGGTATGACGGTGTATAAGAGAATGATTATGTTATAAACTTATAAAGGCGAGGTAAACAAGGATTTTTACTGTATAGAAGTCGGAGATTGATCTTGAAGTCCCGCTGATTTATTCGGAATGGCCATTTTTGTCTGAGGGAATGCTTGTTCCTTTTGGGTCTCGCGGGGCGGAAACCAGTGTTTCCCCCGCCCGAGGAGAGCAAGCCTCTTTCCTTGACATTCAAGACATGGCGTAGGTAGGGTAACCTTTCAGTTCTTTGGAATTGTTCCGGCGATAGGGTTCGGCCCCCTTTCCATGGGTTTTCTCCCTCACCATAGCAGGTTCTCGACTCACACCGCAGAGAAGTCGAGACTGAATAATGTTGGGCTATATATATATATATATATATATATATATATATAATATATATATATATATATATATATATATATATATATATATATATATATACATATATTTACAAATTTATTTATTAACAACTTATTATTATTTGTCATTATTATAACTTTTAATATTATTATTATTATTATTATTGTGTGTGTATTATTATTATTATTATTACTTTTATTGCTATTATTGTGTGTGTGTGTGTGTGTGTGTGTATTATTATTATTATTATAATTATTATTATTATTATTATTATTATTATTATTATTATTATTATTATTATTATTATTATTATTATTATTATTATTATTATTATTATTATTATTATTATTATTATTATTATTATTATTATTATTATTATTAGTATTTAAACTTAACATCATATCACGCATGGCTGCAGGTTGGTGTTAGTGGATGATAAGTTTTTAAACTTATCGACTCATTTCCCAAAAAGAACGAATATAATAAACTATTTGCCATCAGACTATGAAAATTATGAAATTTTCTTCATATGACACGACCGACTACTTTGAGAAAAGCAGCATCATGCACTCATCAAATAAAATTTCCAATTTCTTTTTTCTGATTTTTTTTTTATTTATTTATATATTTAATATTTCATTCAAAATAATTAAAAGAAATGTTGTCGAAAATTGCTGCTCTTCCATTTCATATTCTGAATGAAAACAAATTAAATGTTTAAATACTTAAAATTATATGATCAAAACCATTTAAGGGGTATTTTTTTTCATTAGTTATTCAAACTTCAAAGTTAAAAGCAAAATCTCTTCTTAAAATCCTTTCCCAAAAGCATTTAATGACTTATTTTCTCAAAGTTTTATTCATCTTTCCAATATATGCCTCAAATTTTTATCATTATTCTATCCTCTAACGTTTTTATTATTCACTTCACTTTTGGTTTTTACCGCCTCTATGAATTATCTTCCATAACTAAGGCCACTTTTACGTCATTTATTTGGATTCACTCAGTGCTCTCCAGGCCCTCAAACCCCCTATTCTAAAAACACCATTTTATCCGCTATAAAACAATTTCTTCGATGCTTCAATCTCGCAAGAAACTAATTACACTCTGTTAAACCCTTCTCACCTAGAATTGACTGACAATGAAACCGCTGACAGAGAGACCAGAGTTGGCTCCTTCCTTTCTATTCTTGGTACCTGCCGGATGCCATTTAACAAGGTCACCTTCCATCAACTGATTATTATCCTTCTCCCCGACAAGGGTTCCAATCTCGCTGGTAGAAATGCTGGGCGAGTGATTTACGAGGGGCGAAACTTTGAAATATAAAGACAGATAGTGGCGAGTGGTCCTCTTCTCACCGACTAAATCCCTTGCAGGAGGTGGTTCTCGCACGCCTCCGGATTGGCTTCAACAAATATCACTCACAGCTCCTGCGCGTCACGAGATCCTCCCCCGATGTTGCCCTCGCAATTTGTTCACCACTTCTTCATTGACAGTCCTCAACTGGACTTCATCGCAGTGACCATTTTCCTACACTATGGCCCATAACGCCACTTAAATGCTATCCCACATCTTTGTCTGAATAGTCCTACCTCAATAATACCTTAAAATTTGCCAACCTTTAAGAATTGAATACTCTGTACGAATTTTTTTTTTTCTTAGCATGTGTTAAAAGAATTATTCTAGGACTCAGCCATAGAGTTGGATTTGCAACCTATTATGGCCGCTTCTTTTTGTGCTTTGGTGATTCTTGTACACTCTCTAATAAAAAAATTAATAATAATAATAATAATAATAATAATAATAATAATAATAATAATAATAATAATAATAATAATAATAATAATAATAATAATAATAATAATAATAATAATAATAATAATAATAATAATGTTGATAAGATAAGAACAATAATAATAATAATAATAAATAATAATAATAATAATAATAATAATAATAATAATAATAATAATAATAATATTAATAATAATAATAATAATAATAATAATAATAATAATAATAATAATAATAATAATAATAATAATAATAATAATAAAAAATAATAATAATAATAGCCAATCAATCATCCAAGGAGCCGTGGCGTGGCCGGAGCAGGGAGCCGGGAGCCGGAGCCGGCCGGGGCCGGGGCAGCCGTGGGCCGTGGCCGGAGCCGGGAGCCCGGAGCCCGGGAGCCAGAGCCGCAGGCCGGGAAGTAGCTTTTAAAGTTTTAAATTTGGGGTCGGGTCGGGTCGGGTCGGATCGGGTCGGGTCGGGTCGGGTCGGGTCGGGTCGGGTCGGGTCGGGTCGGGTCGGGTCGGGTCGGGTCGGGTCGGATCGGGTCGAACACGCTCCTGCTCCAGCAACTAAAATTAAGTAATTATTAATTTTATTACTAAAGATTATATATATATATATATATATATATATATATATATATATATCTATACTATAATATATTATATATATATATATATATATATATATATATATATATATATATATTATATATATATATATATATATATATATATATATATATATATATATATATATTAAGAAATTTGCTTATGTATATTTATTAATCAATAATAAAAAAGGTTCTGAACTTCTATAGATAACTTTAATTAATTAAGTTAAATATCCTTAGAAAATTGTCTATTAAACCAAATCGAAAGCACCTCATGTACTTGAATATTTTATTCACCCTGAAGATAAAAGTACTTACATTTGTCAGTATCAACTAGTAACACAGTTGATGGGAAACAGTCAGTTCGATCATGTTTAAAAGAGTTCATCGATCCACCAGTTACTTATTGGGGGCATAACACATCTACTGGATCCCTTAAACTAATGCAACATTTAAAATGCCCTCATCCAGACATTTCTGAAATTGTTAAAAAGAAAGGTGAAGCAAAATCTGTTCAGGGTAAACCTTTACTTTCAAAAACTCGGACTAAAGTGGATACTTTTTTCAATTGTCAAAAACTTGGTCTGTCTATGTCGAGTGAAAATTTAAAATACAATTGATTATAAGAGTTATTAAAGATAGTGACCCATTATATTTTTTTGCAGACCAGGATTTAAAGCACTATGTGGAGACATGGTTTCGAAACTGCAAGTCACTTTGGACCTGGAAAACATTCGTAAAATAGTTCTAGAAGAACCTGATAAACAAAAAAAAACAAACTTAAAAATTGCTTAAAGGGATGCTTCGTGCATTTAAAAATGGATGCTTGTACAAGGGCAAAGCTAAATTATTTTGCCATTAATATTAAATATATGAACGGAGGTAAAAACAATATTACTAAAACGTTAACAGTAAGAGATACCAAATCTCAACATTTTAGCTAATATATCCAAGAACTTGTTATTTACGTTTTAGAAGAATTCGAAATAATAAGAGGCAAGTAATTAGCTTTGTTACGGATAACGGATAACATGATCAGTACAATTGAAAAATTAAGTAAAGGGAATGAGGATGAGGAGCAGGAAAATTTTTAATGTGATACTGATTTTATTGAATGGCAAAACGAAGAAGTAATAGTTGTTTACAGAATGAACTTAATAAAACTATGATAACACTATGTTCCGATGGCGTTAACATTACACACATGAGGTGTGGAGTTCATATTTCACGTTAGCAGCACGATTGTCTCAGCAATTCTCATACAACAAATCTTATAAGCAAGGCAAGACAAATAGCAAAAGTACCACGTACCCCAAAATTAATGGAAGTTCTAAAGCGTCAAGCTGGAAAAGTGGCAATCTTAGATCATGAGACAAGATGACATGTCTTAGGCTCGAAAGGTTTCTGCATCTAAAACACTATATTAATATGATGGCTGCCGGTATTCCTGAAGTTTCTCTCTCCGATAGTCAGTGGCAACAAATCGAAGCCCTCAAAGAATTATTAAAACCACCCATACTTTACAACAAAAAACATTCAATTAGAAGACTTGGCCG
>JABUQX010143084.1:0-2500 GCA_015478945.1 Trachelipus rathkii | reverse complement strand
TCTCTCTATAAATACACCACCTTCGCTCCTATTGGTAAATCTGACCAAAACCTTATATCTCTTTAATTTTAATACTTTCTTTCCAACAGCTCCATCCTGCCCAGCGTTCCTTTCTGACACTTTGATCGGGCCGATTGGGTGGCCTTGCGTTGCTTCTACGCTTAACCATAATTGGAATGACTGCTTTTCCTCTGGTGACGCTTCGGCTTCTGCCGACAAGGTGGGAGCTGTAATCGTTGATGGGATGAGTAGGTTCATTCCTTCTTCGAATAAATCTTTCTCTCCTCATATTCCATGGTTCGATCGTGGGTTTCGTTTCCGCCACCAGGCCAGAGACAATGCGTATCGGGGTGGAAAATTCTCGTTCTCCTCATCACTCTCAAGCATTTTATTGCTAGAAATCGTTGCAGGGATACTTTCGACGAGCAAAGCGGACTTTCATCAAACGAAAGTGCGCTAACCTCCTTGGTTCTTCTACTGACTCCTATTGATAAATCTTTCTGGCCTCTTGCCAAAAAACATCTCCAACAACTTCTGTAAATCTGCCTTTCCTCCTCATATTCGATCTGGATGGTTCTGCACTCAACTCAAAGGCCAATCTCTTCGGCTTCCTATTTTCCTCTAACTCAACCCTGACGATTCTGGCATTCCTCTTCCTCCTCCTTCTCCTCCCGGTGTCCTATGCCTTTGCCTGAGATTTACATTTCACTGGGTGCATGGGCTCCATGTGAACGTTAGCGTGTGGCCCGGATGGCACATTCCTCCCTCGAGTTTTGAGGGAGTGCCTGCGCTGGCCCCTCCTCTCGTTCAACTATATATTCTATCCTCAATACTAGCACTTTTCCTCAGTGTTGGAAGTGCGCATATGTCCAACCTATTCTGAGAAAAAAAAGGAAGCTGCTCTGATCTTTCTAACTATCACCCTATAGCCAACCCATTCTATTTAAGATCTTTGAAACCCTTCAACCCTCATTTCTTAGACCATCTGGAATCTCATTCCCCTCTTTCAGATCATCAGTAATGGCTGAGGTCTACTATGATACTTTCCTATCTAACAGATTTATGGTTTTCCAAATTCAGGAATTACGGGGAGACTTGCGTGGTAGCTTTGACATATCCAAAGCATTTGACTGCATATCGCGTCACTGCTCTCCGTTCCTTGGATTTCCTCCTTCTTGCTTACTATGTCTAGCTTTCTTTCAAATCGCTCAAATATCGGTTGCTGTTGTTGGGCGACTTCTTTCTCCCTCCTTTCTGTCACTAGTGGTGTTCCTCCTGGGTTCTGTCTTATCTCCTACTTTTATTCCTGCTTATATGATCTTCTCGTCTGCACATCTAACCCTATCCACTCATATGCTGATGACTCGACCCTTCATTCTTCAACCCATATCAATTCTGCTCCTTTACTTCTAGAATTGCCTCGTCTTAATCTTTCCAATTCCATTCTCGCTGATCTGGATAGAATTTCGGGTGGGGTCGTCGCACAGAAATTTAATTCCTTCTACAAATCTCCCTCCCTAAGACACCTTCTAACTTTCCCATCTCTTTCGACGGTTCTCTCATCTCTTCTGTTCACAATATAAACATCTTTGGCTTTAGTAGAAAAAAAATGTCTGGGAAACTCACATCACAACGGTTGCTAGGGCGGCCCCAAAGAAACTGGGAGTTCTGTTTAGACTGCGACTTTTTTTCCTCTTCACAGTTACTCCAGTTATACAAGGTCTCATCCGCCAGCTGGAGTCTCTCATATCTGGGGGGGCTCAGGTTTCACCTGGCTTTTGGATAGGTCGAGTCAGCAATAAAAGTATAAACTGTCCTGTAATTTCTAGTTCAATTTGATCTCTCTATCTTTATGGGGCGTTGATGTTGGAGCTTTTAATCTGTTTCTGGATAGGGCCTATAGCGGCAAGTGCTCGAGGGAAATGATCCACTCGTATGTTGCCTCCTTTAAGACGCCCTCGTAGCACAAGGTGTGTCGCACATGAGTTTTGTGTTGATGTTAGCAACTCCAGACTAGTTCGCTTCGGCGCCTCCTTTCTTTCCCTGCCACCCTGTTCTGTAATTCTCTTCCATCTTCGTGTGTTTCCACTCAATTTAATCTCCTGTTCGAGTCTGTGCTCATCTGCGCAATTTGCAAGAAGCTTGAAATTTTAAAAGAGGTAAATACCCTCCTGAATAGGGTTTCAGCCCAGAAAGCGGTGGTGAATCAAAATATATATATATATATATATATATATATATATATATATATATATATATATATATATATATATATATATATATATATATATATATATTTACATATATATAGTATATATATATATATATATATATGTTAGTATAGTAAAGTATATATATATATATATATGTTATTATATATATATATATATATATATATATATATATATATTGAATATGCAATGAAAACGTTAAAAGCGTTTCACGATAAAATCAAGTAAAACTGGTTAAACAATCTAATTCTGATTGAACGAAGCATACC
>JABUQX010143083.1:12500-17500 GCA_015478945.1 Trachelipus rathkii | reverse complement strand
ATGTATATTCAGCAGCAACAGCCAGTATAACACCAGCGCTATGTATCAATGGCGTATATGCTAGCACCAGCAGTAATAGCTATGTATATAATAGCCAGCTGCTCAGCAGCAATATAGCGCCAACAATATATATATGTATATATATGTATATATATAATAACAATAACCAGCAACAACTATATATATATTTCCCCAGTAATAAATCACCCGGCGGCTGCATGAGACCAGGCAACTAGGGTCACGTTACAACAATGTATGAAAAAGAAACTCACATAAATGAAGGTAACTGGCTTCACGGGCCCGAATAAGAACAAGCAACTGGGGGTTACGTGACCCCATTATAGAGAACAAGCAACTGGGGTCATGTGACTCCAATGCAAAAAGAAACAAGAAACTGACAATATACAAAGCAAGGAACTGGGGTTCTTGACCCCAATATAAAGAACAAAACACTGGGTTCACGTGACCCCAATATAAAGAACAGAAATCGTCAATATAAAGAACAAGCATATGGGGTCACGTGATGAAAATATAAAGAACAAACAACTTGAGTTACATAACCCCAACATAAAGAACAAGCAACTGGGGGCACGAGACCCGAATATAAAAAACAAAGAAACTGACAGTATAAAAAGAAAGGAACTGGGGTCCGTGACCCTAATATAAAGAACAAGCAACTAGGGTCAAGTGATCCCAATATAAAGAACAAGCAACTACGGTCACGAGACCCCAATATAAATAACAAAACTGACAATATAAAGAAACAAGTAGCTTGGTTCACGTGACCGCAATATAAAGAACTAGCAACTTGGGTCACCTGACCTTAATATGAAGAACAAGCAACTAGGGTCACGAGACCCCAATATCAAAAACAAGCAACTGCAGAAACAAAATTATAGACCTGAAAATAATAAATCCACCGAGTTTGCAATGCCCACTTATAAAATTATATATATATATATATATATATATATATATATATATATATATATATATATATATATATATATATATATATATATATATATATATATATATATATATATATATATATATACCAGTATATATTAGCAATAACGCTTAGTATATATTATATATATATATATATATATATATATATAACAACAGCAACCCAACAGCAACATAACATATGTATATAACTGCTCTTAACATATATAACTATGCTATATATATATATATGTAATATATAATATATGTATACATACTATATATATATATATATATATATAACATATATATATATATATATACTATAATAATAATGTATAATATATAATATATATATAATAATATATATATAATAATAATAATATATAATATATATATATATTAATAATATATACATATATATATATATATATATATATATATATATATATATATATATATATATATAATAATATAACTTAATAATATATATATATATAATATATATATATATAACTATAACTATATATATATATTTAACTGTTTATATGTATAAATATATATATATATATATATATATATATATATATATATATATAATATATATATAATAACAACAATAATAATATATATATATGTAATAATAATATAATAACCAATATGTATATGTAACTGCTCTCAATATATATATTCATATGTATCTAACTCTTACGCAAAGAACAAGCTTAACTAGTGTCACGTTACAACAATGTATAGAAAAAGCTGACAATATAAATAGAGGTAACTGACTACGTGGCTTAATATAAGAAGAAGCAACTGGGGCTACGTGACCAAATAGAGAACAAGCAACTGCAGTTTGTGACCCCAATGGTAAGAACAAGAAACTGACAATTTAAACAAGGAACTGGGGTTCTTGACCCCAATATAAAGAACTAAGCAACTGGGTTTACGTGACCCCAATATAAAAGAACAATAAATCGTCAATATAAGAACAAACATATGGGGTCACGGATCTAATATAAAGAAAGCAACGGTTACATGACTAACATAAGAACAAGCAACTGGGGAACGTGACCCAAATATAAAAACAAGAAACTGACAGTATAAAGAGAAAGAACTGGGGTCCGTGACCATAATAAAGAACAAGCAAGCGCTGGTCAAGTGATCCCAATATAAAGAACAAGCAACTACGGTCACGAGACCCCAATATAAAAAACAAAAAAGTGACAATATAAAAGAAAAGAGCAGCTGGGGGTTTCGTGACCACAAAATAAGAAGAACTAGCAGCAGGGTCATATGACCCCAATGTATAAATAACAAGCAGCTGGGTTCACCTGACCCCAGAAATCAAAAACAAACGCTGCGAAACAAATTATAGAACCGAAAGTACTAAAATTATCGAAGTTTACAGTACCCAGTTATAAAAATTATATATATATATATATATATATATATATATATATATATATATATATATATATATATATATATATATATATATATATATATATATATATATATATATATATATATATATATATATATATATATATATATATATATATATATATATATATATAATATATATATATATATATATATATATATATATATATATATATATATATATATATATATATATATATATATATAACCTATCTTACTGCTTTTAAGTCTTTCTTTAATAATAATAATATGTAGTATGTATATATAGTAATAATAACATTAGTTGGGTAATGTATGTAATATATGTATATATAATAATATGTATATATATAGCATATATATATATATATATATATATATTAATAACAATAATATATATATGTAATAATAATAACATAGCAATAATGAATAATAATAATATATATAATATAATAATAATATAATATATATATATATATATATATATGTATAATATATATGCTTTGTAATAACAATATGCTTCTTTATATGTATAACCTTAATAATAATATATAATAATAATAATAACATATATATTCCCAATGTAATCTGGCAAACTGCATGAAGAGACGAAGCAACTGGGTTACGTTACAACAATATAAATATAAAAGGCAAGCAGCTGGGGTCACGTGACCCCAATATAAAGAACTGAACTGATCAGTAACTCAAATATGAAGAACAAGCCCAACTTGGGTCACGTAACCCCAATATCAAAAACAAGCAACTGCAGAAACAAAATTATAGACCCGAAAATAAATCCATTGAGTTGCAATGCCCACTTATAAAATTATATATATATATATATATATATATATATATATATATATATATATATATATATATATATATATATATATATATATATATATATATATATATATATATATATATATATATATTTATATATATATATAATAATATATATATATATATGCATATGTAACAATATATATATATAATATATCTTTATAATAACATATATAATATATATATATATATATATATATATATATAACTTAATAATATATATATATATATAATATAATATATATATATATATATATATCTTTATTTATATATATAATAATAATAATATATATATATATAAATATATATATATATATAACTAATATATATATATATATATATATATATAAATATTTATATATATATATATATATATATATATATTTCAAAATTTATCTTGCAACTGCATAAAGAACGAACAAATAGTGTCACGTTACAAAGCAATGTATAGAAAAAGCGACAATATAAATGAGAGGTAACTGGCTTCACGTGGCTAATATAAGGGACAAGCAACTGGGGCTACGTGACCCAATTATAGAGAACTAAGCAATTGGGGTCAAGTGACTCCAATGTAAAGAACAAGAAACTGACAATATACAAAGCAAGGAACTGGGGTTCTTGACCCCAATATAAAGAACAAGACACTGTGTTCACGTGACCCCAATATAAAGAACAAGAAATCGTCAATATAAAGAACAAGCATATGGGGTCACGTGATCCCAATATAAAGAACAAGCAACTTGAGTTACATGACCCCAACATAAAGAACAAGCAACTGGGGGCACGTGACCCAAATATAAAAACAAGAAACTGACAGTATAAAGAGAAAACTGGGGTCACCGTGACCCTAATATAATGAACAAGCAACTGGGGTCACGTGACCCCAATATAAAGAAATAGCAACTGCGTCACGAGACCCCAATATAAAAAACAAAAAACGTGACAATATAAAAGAACAAGCAGCTGGGGTTTCGTGACCACAAAAATAAAGAACTAGCAACGGGGGTCATATGACCCCAATATAAATAACAAGCAACTGGGTTCACGTGACCCCAAAATCAAAAACAAGCAACTGCAGAAACAAAATTATAGACCCGAAAAGTACTAAATCCATCGAGTTTGCAATGCCCAGTTATAAAAATTATATATATATATATATATATATATATATATATATATATATATATATATATATATATATATATATATATATATATATATATATATATATATATATATATATATATATATATATATATATATATATATTTCCCAATGTATCTGGCAACTGCATAAAGAACAAGCAACTAGGGTCACGTTACAACAATGTATAGAAAAAGAAGCTGACAATATAAATAGAAGGTAACTGGCTTCACGTGGCCCCAATATAAAGAACAAGCAACTGGGGTTACGTGACCCCATTATAGAGAACAAGCAACTGGGGTCATGTGACTCCAATGCAAAGAACAAGAAACTGACAATATACAAAGCAAGGAACTGGGGTTCTTGACCCCAATATAAAGAACAAGATACTGAGGTTCACGTGACCCAAATATAAAGAACAAGAAATCGTCAATATAAAGAACAAGCATATGGGGTCACGTGATCCCAATATAAAGAACAAGCAACTCTAGTTACATAACCCCAACATAAAGAACAAGCAACTGGGGGCACGTGACCCAAATATAAAAAACAAGAAACTGACAGTATAAAGAGAAAGGAACTGGGGTCCGTGACCCTAATATAAAGAACAAGCAACTGGGGTCAAGTGATCCCAATAT
>JABUQX010143083.1:0-10000 GCA_015478945.1 Trachelipus rathkii | reverse complement strand
GACAGACCAACCAATCGAACCTTTACTTGGGGTAGAGGGAAAACCTCGCTAAATATCAACCAGAACTTCTTATTGTGAGTAAAAATAATTAAATATAAAGAATAAATTATTGTTACAAAAACATACATCACACTAAAAATAAAGTAGGAAATTTATACAAAATGGTATACGTTATGTTACAATCGATCAGATTCTAACATGCATTATGCTCATTTTGTGTATAATTTCATAATAAAAATACACAACAAAAGTGTTTTTTTTATATAAAATAAAGCAAATATTATTGCTTATTCAACACTAAAAGCTACATGAAAAGCTTTAAAAAATAAGGTGTCAGAAAAAATCACCATAAAAAGACCTATAGAAAAGGTCCAATTTTTATTATTATTTTATAAATAAATAAATAAATAAATATAAAAAAAATCGTATGTTAGAAAAATAGACCAAAAGAAATTTTAAAACATGTTAAAAATTGTTATTGTTAAAAAGTGACAAAACATTTTTCTTTTTTTTATTTATTGTTTTTTTTTGTTTTTTTTAAAGCAAAACTTATAAAAACAATAATAAAAATCGTTTGTCTGTATGTTTCTATGTATTAGTTCCAAGTTGGAAGATTTTTTGAGAATATATGTGGAAACTGCAAACAACCCCTTTAAATCAATTAATTAAAATTTCATTAATTTTTTTTTTATTCTTTTAAAATATAAAGAATACTTAGTTAATAACATCTGTGAAAAAATATTTACTAAACTAACGTAATTAACTTAATCATAGCCATAGATAGATTAGAAATATTTCAAACAGCCAACAGCACTCCATAAAAAAAAGTTAAGTCAAAAAAAGTACGTTCGCATATATGTTTTGTTTACGTTTTAGTTGGCGGGAGTTCAATTCATATACGTCAGCAAATAGTAACATATTTATAGTATTTATTCACGTGTGTTTGAATGAAGTTGTAAGTGTAAACTGAATCAGCATATTTGAACATTCAGGAAGTAAAAACAAGGTCGGGGAAAACGGCATTGACGCGGAAGTGCCAGTAACAAGGACGAGGACGAATTGTGAACTTGGCCCAGTGATCGAATTCATTCATTTTTGCAAGCTTTTGTTCTTCCTGCTTTTTTTTGCTATACACACAGACACACACATCTTTTATAATATATATATATATATATATATATATATATATATATATATATATATATATATTTATATATATATAGTATATATATATATATATATATATATATATATATATATATATATATATATATATATATATATATATATATATAGTAATATATATATATATATATATATATATATATAGTATATATATATATATATATATATATATATATATATATATATATATATATATATATATATATATATATATATATATATATATATATATATATATATATATATATATATATATATATATATATATATATATATATATCTTTTTGTTTTATGTAATTTATGCATTTACTAATCATTTTTCCTTTATAATTGCGTATCAATAATATATATCGTAACGCATAGAGTATATAAAGGTTAAAATTTTTGAAAAAATCGTAAGGTCAAACGAAAATGACCTATGACCTATAGAAAATTTAAAAAAGGTCAAAATTTCGAATATTTTGGTTTCTTATCCGTTTTTTTTTTGTGTGTGTGTGGCTAAAACGCCATAGTGTTTTTGTTTATTTTTTTGAGTGAATTAATACAAATAGTGTTTTTTTATTAAATAACAGTGTTTTTTTTTTAAATAACAGTGTTTTTTTAAATTTATTAAAGTTTCTGTGATTTAACAAATATATGATTTAAAAGTTTCGAAAGTAGAAAAATCCTTTTAGAAAAGACAAAGGTCACCAAGACAAAGGTCACCAAGACAAAAGGTCAAAAAGGTCAAAACGGTCAAAAAGGTCAAAAAGGTCAAAAAGGTCAAAAAGGTCAGAAAAAAGGTCAAAAAGGTCACAAAGGTCACAAAGGTCACAGAACACAGAAATTGTTCTAGTTGACCCAGAATACAGAAAATTATTTTATTTTTGATCTAAAACAATAGAAATTGTTCTGTTTGACCTAAGAACAGCAGAAATTGTTCTATTTAGACCCAGAAAATTGTAAATTCGTTCTACTGACCTAAAATATTTTAGAAATTGTTCCAGTGAACAACAAACCTTTAGAAAAGATTCTACCACAACAGAACTTTAAGAAACCTTTAATTACAACAGAATTTGAAAAATAAATTCATATACTAACTGATTCCAAACTTAGAAAATATTTTTTGGAAAAAACATAGAACAATTTTGAGGAACATAAGAACAAACAAGAATCACAGTTCACCTTTGATCAATGGGGTCAAGAAAGATGACCTTTAACATTTAAAGAGCATACTAACTTATTAGTTACAGATAACAAACTAATTAAGTATACTTCATTATCAAATAGAACATTAATAGAAAAAATATTGTAAACAAGACTTAATAAAAATATTTTATATATTTTTTTAAAGAATATTTTTCTTTTAAAATATTTTATGTTTAATAAACTTAGTCAGTTAAATCTTTTAGAAAAGCTCGATAGAAAATAAGAGCAATAATAATAAAAGTGATTAAAAATTTAATAAGTGATTAAATTTTTAAATTTTTAAATTTAATTGTGATTGACAATTAACAGTGATTTAATATTTAATAATATTTAATATTTAATATTTAATATTTTATTGAATAAACAATAGTAATTAAAAGTGATAAACAGTTAAGTGTAATTAATGAACAATATTAATTAGTATCCAGAACTAATAAACATTATTATTAATTAAAAAACACTTAACAAAAACTCTTTTAATTAATAATTATATAAAAAATTTCGAGTTTAAATAGAACTTTACAGATTTTCTTTGAAAACATAGAAATAATTTGAAGAAAATTTATAAACAGCGATAGTGTCTGTAAACAATAAAGACTTAGAAAATTATTATAATAAAAGCAACAGAAAATGCTACAGATAACTTGAAAATATTGTGACCAATTCAAAGAAAATTTTTAAATTATTATAATACAGTTTGAATATTTTTGAAATATTTTGGAAAAATATTTTTGAAACTTTAGTGAATTTTAAAATATTTTTCTTTAAACTTTGATTTGAGCTGTCTTATCAACAGAAACAGAGCGATATAAAAGTTGAGAAAACTTTATAGTGTCTTAACAATCCAACACGACAATAGGATTGTTTGATAATTTGATAATTAAGAAACATAGAAATTTAATTGCTACAAATATTGAGCAATCTTGAGAATCAGAACAATCATAGCAAATTAAATTGAACCATAGTGATAAATCAATCAAGAATATATTATCTATAGAAAAAAGATTTTCTGATTAGTTTTTTATATTTTTAGAAACTTCTTTTGATTTAAATTCTTCAAAGAATTTTAGGAAAGTTCATTCTTTGAAGACATTAAAAATAAACTTTAAATAAATAGGAATATTTATTCCTTCTAAACTAAATAAATTAATAGATTATAATTAACAAACTCCACTACCATGAAGAAGGATAGTGTAGATAGAGAAGAGGAAGAAAGAATTTTACAACGACTGGCCTCTATGTACACCAACATTGAGGAAGCTATAGATTATTACACCTGGAGTCACAGTGAAGCAGGACTCCTACAAGAAGAACATACAATAACTACTCCAAGCTATAGCTATAGAGATAATGAAGATATTGAAGAACAATATTCCTACAGAAATTATACTGAACCCTGGACAATCGATAGAACCGTCCCAACAAATAAAAATAGGGGTTGTATTTTTTCAGAATGTCATAATGACATTTATACCCCGATCAATAATTTTAGTATATATCGTATTCAGTACACTCCTTTAGAATTAGCACCAATAGATCATCGTGATTTTGGTTTGCTTACTAATATGGATATATTAGAAAACTTTGATCTAGCAACGAAGAGGATTGGGAAGATAAGAAGATTACCTATCCGACCTATCTCTCATGGAATGGCTAGAACAACCGGAAACTGTAGACTATATACTGGGTATTTCTAACGGATATGAATCCTCAACAGAATCTTTTAACAATGATAATGATCAAGATGTAGAAGATCATAATTACTGTACTCCAATGAATAATTCTATCATTATTGATGATAAAATTAATCAGTGTATCCAGTTACACCATTCGGAAGAAACAGATAGTGATATTTCATCCGGGGGACAGATAAGACGACAAGCACTTATAAATCACATATTAGGAGATTCTAGTGAAAATGGGCTCCTAAGAAACCCTTTAGACCATTTCATCAATGATGATGGTTCAGACATAGAAGAATACCCATATGGTTCTGATGACTCCGAGGTTCAAGTGTTTGAATATTTTCCCTCCATATTATCTCCCACCCTTGAGGTGACTGAAGAGGAACAAGAAGATACTGTTGTAGTTATTGAAGTATTTGGAAAAGAAGAAGATGTAAATACACCTTCCTCCAACAACAATTAATAATACAGAAATATTCCGGCAAAGAAGATAGGACAGACCTTTTCTTTAGCCAAAAACAAATAACACAAAGTTAAAAATAACACAGGGTTTAAACAGTACAAACGATAAAAAATAATAGTACAATTATATTTAAGAAATTACCTCATTTTATTTAATGAGATAAAAAATAGTATTAATAAAACATTCTCTTAAAAAGAGAATAACAATACTTTAAAACAAATTTAAATAAAACTGTAGAAGATTCTTGAAATGAAATAATATTAAATTCTGTTTATTATTAACTCATCCTCTAATAAATTTTCGATTTAAAATAAATCTTTAGAGATATTGACACTATTTTCTGTATATCGTATCGTAATTCTTCTATCTTCCTCTGATCAAGACAGATCATTAAAAAAGAAGAATAAACATAAATTTAGAGTTTAGACTCCATAAAAATTTATAATTTTGATCTGATAAATGAAGAAAGGTTAATAAAATATTCCACATAACTAATTATGAAGAATAATGTTCTTCCTCAAACAGACAGAAAAGGAGAACATTTAACTACAAAGAAATATTATAAACAAATTAAAAATTAATTGGAATAAAATTTAATTAATATCCAATTAATATTGGATTACTAGAAAATAATCCCTTTAGAAAAGAAAAGGTTCTTTCCTCAATAGAATAAAAAGAACAGTCAACCACGAATAAATATTAAGAAGAAATTAATGTAATAAGATTAATAGAAAATAATCTTATAAAAAATAATAAATAAAATAGAAACTCTTAAGAACAAAGAGATTGAAACAATCCAACTTAAGTATTATATTAAATGAAGGTATAAAATAAAGAATTTACTACCACTTCCAATATTATAAGAAGAATAGTGAAGTGCTTAGATTTAAATTGAAATTCAGAAATCTGGATAGATACTGGAATAATATTTTATTCTGGCAAACTTTAAAGGAGAACTTTGAAGAAAAGTTGAAGTCTGAAAACAAAATTTATATGACATTTTTTATTTTCCTTATATTTTAGGAAATAAATTTAAATTAACAGTCTTTTGTTTAAAATGAGGGATATGATCCATCCTCATGATTTTTTTAATGTTTGGTAATTTTGCACTAATGAACCAAAGAGTTTAGCAAAACTGCTCAAATCATTTATAAATTTAAGGATATCAAAGCTTACATCCTAATAACTTTTTATTCTCAGAAATTTTCATAAAGGCTCATGTGACAAAAGTCTTACAGAAGGTTTAGGAGAATAAAAGACGGTTGTGGAAGAAGCTGGAAAATATTTCTTAAAATATTCTATGAAAAATAAGTCAGAAAATGAAAACTAATCTTTGGAACAACTAAATTTGTAACAAAAGTGTTTATTTATTGATTTCAAATATTAATAAGTAGCAATATTTTCTTATTCCTATTTAAATCATAGTTATAGGATAAGTAAAAAGAAAGAAAATAAGAATTTTTATTCTGTTCAACCATTAGGGCTTCGCTGAAAAGAAACCTAGGTTAAATTTTGAAACAAAAGGTTCCAAATAAAAGATAAATAGTTTTCTTTAGTTTTAAGTTTCAAGATATCATACTATCAGAAAAGAAATCTGATAAGAAAAAATATAACATCAGAAATTAGCAAAATGGAAATTAAAAGGACATCTTGGATTGCGACTCAAGGAAGACAACCTACAGGAAGATTGGACACCTTTCAGATAGAAACCTCTTCATTGAAACAGCTTTCAAGAATTCTGATAAATTTACATTTTTGTTTAATATTACAAGATGAATTAAAAAGAACATTTTGGTGCGACATTCAAGAAAAGATCTACATCAAGAAAGCTTGGACTCCTTTCAGATGTTTCTTTTTATTGATACAGTTATCGGAAGGTTTAATTAATTACATTCCTGTTCATTCTTGTTAATATTTTGAAAGAACATTCAAAGTGAGTTTTCCAGTTGCATAAATTCGAACAACATTTGACCCTAGATATGAAACAGGAATTTACTTCATAAGTGGATCTGGACACTCCATTGAAAAGGTAAATGAAAGCCAAGTAGGCCTATCACTGGGTAAACCAACATGAGATAGAAGTAGATATAAAGGAACATAGAAGAAGAAACTTTCAGATTCTCTTTATAGATACTAGCACAGAAAAGCCAGTTTAAAGGTCAAATGTTGTGATAATTTGGACAACAATATGGATACGAAACTTTTAATAATTCTGTCAGAAAACACCATACAGAATCATTCGAGTCTCATTTGTGAAAAAAGGATAGGAAATCCTTACCATTTCAGAATTCGGAAATAATCAGGAATTTCAAATAGATTGAAAGGATAGCCGATTATTTACCAAAATTCTAGTAACTACTCAGGAATTGTAAATCTACAGTAAAGATTTTATCAAGGAATATACCGTATAGTTACTACCTTTGAGAAACTCGACAATAAATTAGGAAAGTAATGAAAACTTTCATTTAAGTTTAAGAAAAGCCTATTTAGGCATGAAAATTATTATATTTAGTTAAGTAACTTTTCAGTTGAAAAGAAAGTTTAGAATTTAATTAAT
The DNA here is from genome assembly GCA_015478945.1 of Trachelipus rathkii. Taxonomy (NCBI): domain Eukaryota; kingdom Metazoa; phylum Arthropoda; class Malacostraca; order Isopoda; family Trachelipodidae; genus Trachelipus; species Trachelipus rathkii. The sequence goes on along the minus strand of JABUQX010143083.1, from coordinate 2,922 downwards.
GAAATTAACACTGGAAATAATTTCAGTTAATAAAGGAGATTAGGAACTCTGATTTTAAGCCCAACTAATGCCATAATGGTCGAAAGGTGTGTTTAAAACCACTTGTGTTTTCTATTTCTCCACAATGAAAGAATGAATGCCATAAATGAAGAGAAAAAATATGGTAAAGGGTTAAGATAACCCAAAAATGGAAAAATAATCTACCTAGAAACATCAATCCTGGCAGGAATCTATCCTGGCAAGAATAATAGTAAATGTTTATTCAATTGAACAAAAATTTATAATAGAAACCTTCAAATCTTTAATAACTTAGTTGGAAAACAGGAAATAAAATTATAACTTTTAAGTTTTAGAATTTGCTGTGGAATACCTTCTTCATCCAGACATTTAGGAAATTAAAGAACTAATAATGAAAACTGGTCTCAAAAGAACCATTTAAAGACCAAGAAAAGAGATAGAACTTCCATATTACAGAAAACATTACAGAAAACACATTAAAACCTATATGTTATTTATCGGAAAAAAAAAATAATATACATATAGTTATAGTTCCTATTTCATTGTAGAAAACACATTGAAAAACTATATTTTATTTAAGAAAATATAAATAAAAATATATGTATTTATCGTTCATATTTATTGCAGAAACACGTTTAAAAATTATCTTTTATATTTTTATATTTTTATATATATTAAAACTATATTTTTATATGTATAGGGTAGAAAACAATACATATCGTACAAGAAAGTAGCAGAAAATATAACAGAAAATTTATATATTTTAAGTGAAGACTGTAAAGGAAACATTGCAGAAAACACATGGAAAACAGATATAACATATGTCATCAAACAGATACTAACATATGTTAGCAATACCGATACTAACATCTGCTGTCAAACAGATACCAACAAGATTATTAAACTTAGAAAAGACAATACAAAAAAGAACAACTAGATTACCCTAGCACAAATTGATTATGATAATCAAAAACAGAACATAAAATTTCTCATTCATTCATTACCAACAGAAAGAACAAATTGATTCAGGTAAACAGAAACAAAACAAAAAACTTTAAATTTGTGTCTAAAAAAGTTAAAAGGATTTTAAGGGACAGTCATAATATAAGGCCTATGAAAAGAGTCTTTGCTGTTATCTTCTCATTCCTTAGTAAAATAAAATGATAATGAATTGGTTATAGGAAAATAATCAACAATACCATTTTATTTGACAAAACCTAGATAACAAAAGGAAGTTAGAACATTAAATAGAATTTATTCATTAATACATAGATTATTAAAACAGAACAGAAAACAGAAAATAAATCAGGATAAATAATATTTCCTGATTAGAAATACATATTGAAATATTCTACACTTTAAACATTGAATTTTGAAAATATATTCAATTCTAGAAAAATATAACCCTGGCTTTTTAGTCCTAGAAATTATCTTTTTGATCGGATGAAAGCCTAAAACTGTAACAAAAATATTGGGTTTTAACCAAAATGTATATAAAACCTACCTCAGAATTGTAAAAAATTGCAAATAAGGGATTTGATAACCTGAGGTAGTGAAAATGTTAAAACTTAAAATTTAGAAAATTGAAGTTTTGGTTGGAAAAAATGAAAATATTGAGATGTGAAGAATTGAGTCACTGAAAATTGAAAGACTTGGACCTAGAAGTTCTCCATAAATTCTCAATAATTTCCACCAAACTTCCTAAAAATTAAAAGTGCCTTCTTACAAAAAGTAGGAAACACATAGTCTTATTGTAAATAAGTTAATTAAATTAAGTTAAATTAATAAGTTTTCTATTTACAAACTTATATCAAAGAACACTTTGAAATTAGTTCTTTGAAAATAATTATTTGTTAGAACATATGACATGTAAATATAAGATAAAAATTGATAGAAAATAAGTTCAAATGGAAACTGAATAGTTTCTATTTAATATTAAGAAATTTTAAATGGAATTTTGATTAATGATGAAAGAAGATAATCAAGAAATAAATATGAATATTTCTCTTCAAATCTTATCAATAAATTCCATTATCTTTATTCAGATTTATTGTAAATAAAAATTTTGATAAATTTAGAAATGAATTATAGTTAAATACTACGACGAAATTCCGTAGAATTAAATAAAATTTTTATAACTTGGATCATGAAACTCTTTTCATTCAATCTCTATTATTTATCAAACAAAAGGATTAAGTTGAACTTTGGCCAATTTCATCTGAAAACCTTTTGAAAGATAAAATAGTTATAACAACATAATAAAAACAATTTCCATGATATCATCAGGAAATTTAAAAAGATACAATTGAAAGGAGATTCTTCAAAAGAACCTCATTAGTAATCTTGGCAAAGACCGAAGATTGTAACTTCAAGAGTTACAAACAAGAAGGAATCAACATCAAGTTTGTAACTTCAAGAGTTACAAACAAGGAAAAAGTATCAACATCTAGATTGTAACTTCAAGAGTTACAAACAAGAAGAAAGAGTAAATTTAGGATGTATACCATCTGAGTTACAAAGAACTCAATTCAATTGTGTTGAAGAACATCACAAAGTTAGAACTATACTAATTGCCTTCAAGAACATTAATTAGTATATTGTATAATTTTTTTTTTGTGTAAATAAATTTTTTAATATTTTTATATTTTACTTTTATATCCTTTAGGTTTAAGTTTTTTATTACATTACTTTACAAAATATAAAAAACTTTACACATTTTACATTTTTTACTCTTTAGGTTTAAGTTTTATTACAAAAAAACTTTACATATTTACTTTTTTACATATATTTTACATTTTTTTTTACTTTTTAAGAAATAGCATTCGTATTTTTATTATTAGAATGTCTCGTTCAATACGGAAATTTTTTTTTTTGCCGAGGGTCCTAAATTTATTGAAGTACACG
>JABUQX010143082.1:25000-37208 GCA_015478945.1 Trachelipus rathkii | reverse complement strand
TTATACTTGTGTGTTTGGGGTTTATTTTGGATCACAAAATAAAAAAACTACTACCCCCCTCCATCTCTTTTACCCAAAACAATACCTTCTCCCTGAAACATACTTTGAAGCCCCCCTTAAACCCCAAAAACAATGCGTCTATCAAATACCATGCAACAACTGTAATTCCATATATATAGGCGAAACATGCGATTTGGACCGTAGAATCAAACAACACTCTGATGACTTGCAAAAAGATAAACAAAACTCATCCCTCACCCACCATCGAACCCAAAAAACCCACATAATTAACCCCAAACACACAAGCATCTTGAAACACTCAAATCAAACAAAAAAAAGGGAAATTATCGAATCTGTATATATTTATAACACGAATAACTATAATAAATATCCGGGCGAATATAAACTGGATTATATAACCAACGCCACCATCCTTTCCTCAAAATACTTTAAACAACTACAAACACAAAAAATTACCAACCAACCATAAAATGAAAAAATAAAAAAATAAAAATTTTCATTCTGCTCCTGCCGTAGTGACAGTTCTCTTTTGTCTTTTTAACCTGAAGGAGGCCCAAAGTGTAGCTTGGGCGAAAGCTCGCACGAATCTAATTTAAAAAAATAAAAAATAAAATAAAAAAATACATATAATGTAGTGTATAATCGAAAAATTAATTTAAAATGTCGTTTTATCATATAGATAGTATAATAAGTTTCGAAAAATAAAATCAGTTTTTAACATTTAAGTTTTCAACTATGCACAATCCCTAGCCCAGTGCATACATTTGTTATTTTATTACGCCAAGGGTTAAATACACTTATAATATAATATCCGCGTTGAAGTGGTAATTTAAATTTATAAATCATAATGCCCGACAACAACGGCGTACACCCAAATTTTAATCTTAATTATAATTTGAGAGGCTCTTACTATGGCTATCGAAATAAACTAATTTCCGCCAACATTAAAAAGTCTCAAATACAATTCTTAAAAAAATGTTTAAAAAATCTCGTAATCCCAAAAACGTTAATTCCCACCCATTACAAACAAGATCGTTATCAACCATTTCCTGACCTTCATAAAGAAATATTAAAGGATAGAATAAAACAAGTCAAATCTGAAATCAATAAATCTTTTAGAAACTGCAACTTAGCCTTCAAGAAATTTCAACAATTATGGTACAATTACGGATCAGATAACCTACTACATTTCACCAACTTAATCGACGCAGCACACAAATTTAAGGATACGATCATTAAAAATAAAACCCGTCAACTAGCACATAAATTTAATTGTATATTTAAAAACAGCATTTGGTATCACTCTTCATCTCCGCATATAATAAAAAATCTATCAAAATACATATTAAAAGACGATGAGCGTATCCTACTAGGTTATGGTCTTTCCTTCGCCCTTGAGAAAGGTGAAGATTATTTACAGTTTTTTAACAATTTAGAAAATTGGGAACGAAAAATAAAACAAAACGAAATAGATTTTAATCTTAGCATATTAAAAGGCATCCTTCTCAACAACCTAATCAAACATGATCATCAAGAAAAACTACCCGAAATTTTTTATAGGGCACTTAAAAACTTACAAAAAAACAACGATATAATAATTACAAGAAGCGATAAGGGCAATAGTATCGTCATTCTAGACCACACGGACTACATAGAAAAATGCAATCTACTCCTCAATGATCCAAACACATACACCCCCCTCACAAGAAACCCCCAACAAAACTCACTGGACAATTTTAACAAAACCTTAAAACAAATAACAAAAGATCACCCCGAAATCCATCAACAAAACAAGGCCTATATGACCAATCTCTCTTATTTTTACGGTGTCCCAAAAATACACAAAAATAACACCCCCCTACGTCCAATAATCTCTAATACAAACTGTAACACATATAAACTCTCCTCATTCCTCTCAAAAACCCTCACACCTTTAATAGGAAAAATCTCCCCCACTCATATCAAAAACACCCAAGACTTTATACAAAAAACACAACTTATCGATCCCGTAACCCATCAATTTCTCAGTTTCGATGTCGTCTCCCTCTTTACCTCCGTTCCCGTTCCCTACACCCTCGACCTCTTGGAAAATTACCTCACCTCAAAAAATATATCTTTAAACCTACCTTTCCCCCTAATAAAACAACTAATACAATTAACACTCAGTCACAACTATTTCATCTTTAACAACAAATACTACAAACAAACCCAAGGACTTTCCATGGGTTCCCCATTATCCCCTACCATAGCCAATATATTCATGGAATTAATAGAACACTACCATATCTTATCCAACCCCCAACTTCAAAACTCAACATGGCTCCGTTATGTGGACGACATTTTCATAGCCCTCCCCCTACAAACAAATTTTCAACATATCCTTACCTCCATAAATAATATCCACCCTAACATCAAATTCACCCACGAACCCTCAAACAATGACACAATACCATTCCTAGACACCCTGTTAAACTGGAAAAACTCACACCACATCACATTTTCGGTTTACAGAAAACCGTCCTCCCCGCCAAATTACATTCACTGGTTTTCCTCCCACACAAAAAATACAAAAACAGCTACACTCACAGCTTTATATCTTAGGGCACTTAGAATTTGCTCCCCAAACAACCTAATCACCGAAACCAAATACCTCTTCTCAACTTTCACTAAACTCAAATATCCCCCCACATAATTACCAAAGCCTACAAACAAGCAAAACAAAAATTCTACAGTCCTGCCCAATCCAATATCAACAAAACTTCAACTTTCCTTCCCATACCTTACATTTTGGATCACAAAATAAAAAAACTACTACCCCCCTCCATCTCTTTTACCCAAAACAATACCTTCTCCCTGAAACATACTTTGAAGCCCCCCTTACCTAAAAACAAAAACAATGCGTCTATCAAATACCATGCAACAACTGTAATTCCATATATATAGGCGAAACATGCGATTTGGACCGTAGAATCAAACAACACTCTGATGACTTGCAAAAAGATAAACAAAACTCATCCCTCACCCACCATCGAACCCAAAAAACCCACATAATTAACCCCAAACACACAAGCATCTTGAAACACTCAAATCAAACAAAAAAAAGGAAAATTATCGAATCTGTATATATTTATAACACGAATAACTATAATAAATATCCGGGCGAATATAAACTGGATTATATAACCAACGCCACCATCCTTTCCTCAAAATACTTTAAACAACTACAAACACAAAAAATTACCAACCAACCATAAAATGAAAAAATAAAAAATAAAAAATTTCATTCTGCTCCTGCCGTAGTGACAGTTCTCTTTTGTCTTTTTAACCTGAAGGAGGCCCAAAGTGTAGCTTGGGCGAAAGCTCGCACGAATCTAATTTAAAAAAATAAAAAATAAAATAAAAAAATACATATAATGTAGTGTATAATCGAAAAATTAATTTAAAATGTCGTTTTATCATATAGATAGTATAATAAGTTTCGAAAAATAAAATCAGTTTTTAACATTTAAGTTTTCAACTATGCACAATCCCTAGCCCAGTGCATACATTTGTTATTTTATTACGCCAAGGGTTAAATACACTTATAATATAATATCCGCGTTGAAGTGGTAATTTAAATTTATAAATCATAATGCCCGACAACAACGGCGTACACCCAAATTTTAATCTTAATTATAATTTGAGAGGCTCTTACTATGGCTATCGAAATAAACTAATTTCCGCCAACATTAAAAAGTCTCAAATACAATTCTTAAAAAAATGTTTAAAAAATCTCGTAATCCCAAAAACGTTAATTCCCACCCATTACAAACAAGATCGTTATCAACCATTTCCTGACCTTCATAAAGAAATATTAAAGGATAGAATAAAACAAGTCAAATCTGAAATCAATAAATCTTTTAGAAACTGCAACTTAGCCTTCAAGAAATTTCAACAATTATGGTACAATTACGGATCAGATAACCTACTACATTTCACCAACTTAATCGACGCAGCACACAAATTTAAGGATACGATCATTAAAAATAAAACCCGTCAACTAGCACATAAATTTAATTGTATATTTAAAAACAGCATTTGGTATCACTCTTCATCTCCGCATATAATAAAAAATCTATCAAAATACATATTAAAAGACGATGAGCGTATCCTACTAGGTTATGGTCTTTCCTTCGCCCTTGAGAAAGGTGAAGATTATTTACAGTTTTTTAACAATTTAGAAAATTGGGAACGAAAAATAAAACAAAACGAAATAGATTTTAATCTTAGCATATTAAAAGGCATCCTTCTCAACAACCTAATCAAACATGATCATCAAGAAAAACTACCCGAAATTTTTTATAGGGCACTTAAAAACTTACAAAAAAACAACGATATAATAATTACAAGAAGCGATAAGGGCAATAGTATCGTCATTCTAGACCACACGGACTACATAGAAAAATGCAATCTACTCCTCAATGATCCAAACACATACACCCCCCTCACAAGAAACCCCCAACAAAACTCACTGGACAATTTTAACAAAACCTTAAAACAAATAACAAAAGATCACCCTGAAATCCATCAACAAAACAAGGCCTATATGACCAATCTCTCTTATTTTTACGGTGTCCCAAAAATACACAAAAATAACACCCCCCTACGTCCAATAATCTCTAATACAAACTGTAACACATATAAACTCTCCTCATTCCTCTCAAAAACCCTCACACCTTTAATAGGAAAAATCTCCCCCACTCATATCAAAAACACCCAAGACTTTATACAAAAAACACAACTTATCGATCCCGTAACCCATCAATTTCTCAGTTTCGATGTCGTCTCCCTCTTTACCTCCGTTCCCGTTCCCTACACCCTCGACCTCTTGGAAAATTACCTCACCTCAAAAAATATATCTTTAAACCTACCTTTCCCCCTAATAAAACAACTAATACAATTAACACTCAGTCACAACTATTTCATCTTTAACAACAAATACTACAAACAAACCCAAGGACTTTCCATGGGTTCCCCATTATCCCCTACCATAGCCAATATATTCATGGAATTAATAGAACACTACCATATCTTATCCAACCCCCAACTTCAAAACTCAACATGGCTCCGTTATGTGGACGACATTTTCATAGCCCTCCCCCTACAAACAAATTTTCAACATATCCTTACCTCCATAAATAATATCCACCCTAACATCAAATTCACCCACGAACCCTCAAACAATGACACAATACCATTCCTAGACACCCTGTTAAACTGGAAAAACTCACACCACATCACATTTTCGGTTTACAGAAAACCGTCCTCCCCGCCAAATTACATTCACTGGTTTTCCTCCCACACAAAAAATACAAAAACAGCTACACTCACAGCTTTATATCTTAGGGCACTTAGAATTTGCTCCCCAAACAACCTAATCACCGAAACCAAATACCTCTTCTCAACTTTCACTAAACTCAAATATCCCCCCCACATAATTACCAAAGCCTACAAACAAGCAAAACAAAAATTCTACAGTCCTGCCCAATCCAATATCAACAAAACTTCAACTTTCCTTCCCATACCTTACATTTTGGATCACAAAATAAAAAAACTACTACCCCCCTCCATCTCTTTTACCCAAAACAATACCTTCTCCCTGAAACATACTTTGAAGCCCCCCTTACCTAAAAACCCCCAAAAACAATGCGTCTATCAAATACCATGCAACAACTGTAATTCCATATATATAGGCGAAACATGCGATTTGGACCGTAGAATCAAACAACACTCTGATGACTTGCAAAAAGATAAACAAAACTCATCCCTCACCCACCATCGAACCCAAAAAACCCACATAATTAACCCCAAACACACAAGCATCTTGAAACACTCAAATCAAACAAAAAAAAGGAAAATTATCGAATCTGTATATATTTATAACACGAATAACTATAATAAATATCCGGGCGAATATAAACTGGATTATATAACCAACGCCACCATCCTTTCCTCAAAATACTTTAAACAACTACAAACACAAAAAATTACCAACCAACCATAAAATGAAAAAATAAAAAAATAAAAATTTTCATTCTGCTCCTGCCGTAGTGACAGTTCTCTTTTGTCTTTTTAACCTGAAGGAGGCCCAAAGTGTAGCTTGGGCGAAAGCTCGCACGAATCTAATTTAAAAAAAAAAAAAAAAAAAAAAAAAAAAAAAAAAAAAAAAAAAAAAAAAAAAAAAAAAATACATATAATGTAGTGTATAATCGAAAAATTAATTTAAAATGTCGTTTTATCATATAGATAGTATAATAAGTTTCGAAAAATAAAATCAGTTTTTAACATTTAAGTTTTCAACTATGCACAATCCCTAGCCCAGTGCATACATTTGTTATTTTATTACGCCAAGGGTTAAATACACTTATAATATAATATCCGCGTTGAAGTGGTAATTTAAATTTATAAATCATAATGCCCGACAACAACGGCGTACACCCAAATTTTAATCTTAATTATAATTTGAGAGGCTCTTACTATGGCTATCGAAATAAACTAATTTCCGCCAACATTAAAAAGTCTCAAATACAATTCTTAAAAAAATGTTTAAAAAATCTCGTAATCCCAAAAACGTTAATTCCCACCCATTACAAACAAGATCGTTATCAACCATTTCCTGACCTTCATAAAGAAATATTAAAGGATAGAATAAAACAAGTCAAATCTGAAATCAATAAATCTTTTAGAAACTGCAACTTAGCCTTCAAGAAATTTCAACAATTATGGTACAATTACGGATCAGATAACCTACTACATTTCACCAACTTAATCGACGCAGCACACAAATTTAAGGATACGATCATTAAAAATAAAACCCGTCAACTAGCACATAAATTTAATTGTATATTTAAAAACAGCATTTGGTATCACTCTTCATCTCCGCATATAATAAAAAATCTATCAAAATACATATTAAAAGACGATGAGCGTATCCTACTAGGTTATGGTCTTTCCTTCGCCCTTGAGAAAGGTGAAGATTATTTACAGTTTTTTAACAATTTAGAAAATTGGGAACGAAAAATAAAACAAAACGAAATAGATTTTAATCTTAGCATATTAAAAGGCATCCTTCTCAACAACCTAATCAAACATGATCATCAAGAAAAACTACCCGAAATTTTTTATAGGGCACTTAAAAACTTACAAAAAAACAACGATATAATAATTACAAGAAGCGATAAGGGCAATAGTATCGTCATTCTAGACCACACGGACTACATAGAAAAATGCAATCTACTCCTCAATGATCCAAACACATACACCCCCCTCACAAGAAACCCCCAACAAAACTCACTGGACAATTTTAACAAAACCTTAAAACAAATAACAAAAGATCACCCTGAAATCCATCAACAAAACAAGGCCTATATGACCAATCTCTCTTATTTTTACGGTGTCCCAAAAATACACAAAAATAACACCCCCCTACGTCCAATAATCTCTAATACAAACTGTAACACATATAAACTCTCCTCATTCCTCTCAAAAACCCTCACACCTTTAATAGGAAAAATCTCCCCCACTCATATCAAAAACACCCAAGACTTTATACAAAAAACACAACTTATCGATCCCGTAACCCATCAATTTCTCAGTTTCGATGTCGTCTCCCTCTTTACCTCCGTTCCCGTTCCCTACACCCTCGACCTCTTGGAAAATTACCTCACCTCAAAAAATATATCTTTAAACCTACCTTTCCCCCTAATAAAACAACTAATACAATTAACACTCAGTCACAACTATTTCATCTTTAACAACAAATACTACAAACAAACCCAAGGACTTTCCATGGGTTCCCCATTATCCCCTACCATAGCCAATATATTCATGGAATTAATAGAACACTACCATATCTTATCCAACCCCCAACTTCAAAACTCAACATGGCTCCGTTATGTGGACGACATTTTCATAGCCCTCCCCCTACAAACAAATTTTCAACATATCCTTACCTCCATAAATAATATCCACCCTAACATCAAATTCACCCACGAACCCTCAAACAATGACACAATACCATTCCTAGACACCCTGTTAAACTGGAAAAACTCACACCACATCACATTTTCGGTTTACAGAAAACCGTCCTCCCCGCCAAATTACATTCACTGGTTTTCCTCCCACACAAAAAATACAAAAACAGCTACACTCACAGCTTTATATCTTAGGGCACTTAGAATTTGCTCCCCAAACAACCTAATCACCGAAACCAAATACCTCTTCTCAACTTTCACTAAACTCAAATATCCCCCCCACATAATTACCAAAGCCTACAAACAAGCAAAACAAAAATTCTACAGTCCTGCCCAATCCAATATCAACAAAACTTCAACTTTCCTTCCCATACCTTACATTTTGGATCACAAAATAAAAAAACTACTACCCCCCTCCATCTCTTTTACCCAAAACAATACCTTCTCCCTGAAACATACTTTGAAGCCCCCCTTACCCAAAACAATGCGTTTATCAAATACCATGCAACAACTGTAATTCCATATATATAGGCGAAACATGCGATTTGGACCGTAGAATCAAACAACACTCTGATGACTTGCAAAAAGATAAACAAAACTCATCCCTCACCCACCATCGAACCCAAAAAACCCACATAATTAACCCCAAACACACAAGCATCTTGAAACACTCAAATCAAACAAAAAAAAGGAAAATTATCGAATCTGTATATATTTATAACACGAATAACTATAATAAATATCCGGGCGAATATAAACTGGATTATATAACCAACGCCACCATCCTTTCCTCAAAATACTTTAAACAACTACAAACACAAAAAATTACCAACCAACCATAAAAGGAAAAAAAAAATAAAAAAAATTTCATTCTGCTCCTGCCGTAGTGACAGTTCTCTTTTGTCTTTTTAACCTGAAGGAGGCCCAAAGTGTAGCTTGGGCGAAAGCTCGCACGAATCTAATTTAAAAAAAAAAAAAATAAAATAAAAAAATAAAAAAATACATATAATGTAGTGTATAATCGAAAAATTAATTTAAAATGTCGTTTTATCATATAGATAGTATAATAAGTTTCGAAAAATAAAATCAGTTTTTAACATTTAAGTTTTCAACTATGCACAATCCCTAGCCCAGTGCATACATTTGTTATTTTATTACGCCAAGGGTTAAATACACTTATAATATAATATCCGCGTTGAAGTGGTAATTTAAATTTATAAATCATAATGCCCGACAACAACGGCGTACACCCAAATTTTAATCTTAATTATAATTTGAGAGGCTCTTACTATGGCTATCGAAATAAACTAATTTCCGCCAACATTAAAAAGTCTCAAATACAATTCTTAAAAAAATGTTTAAAAAATCTCGTAATCCCAAAAACGTTAATTCCCACCCATTACAAACAAGATCGTTATCAACCATTTCCTGACCTTCATAAAGAAATATTAAAGGATAGAATAAAACAAGTCAAATCTGAAATCAATAAATCTTTTAGAAACTGCAACTTAGCCTTCAAGAAATTTCAACAATTATGGTACAATTACGGATCAGATAACCTACTACATTTCACCAACTTAATCGACGCAGCACACTACTTTGCCCATACGCTTCTTGTAATTATTATATCGTTGTCAACTAGCACATAAATTTAATTGTATATTTAAAAACAGCATTTGGTATCACTCTTCATCTCCGCATATAATAAAAAATCTATCAAAATACATATTAAAAGACGATGAGCGTATCCTACTAGGTTATGGTCTTTCCTTCGCCCTTGAGAAAGGTGAAGATTATTTACAGTTTTTTAACAATTTAGAAAATTGGGAACGAAAAATAAAACAAAACGAAATAGATTTTAATCTTAGCATATTAAAAGGCATCCTTCTCAACAACCTAATCAAACATGATCATCAAGAAAAACTACCCGAAATTTTTTATAGGGCACTTAAAAACTTACAAAAAAACAACGATATAATAATTACAAGAAGCGATAAGGGCAATAGTATCGTCATTCTAGACCACACGGACTACATAGAAAAATGCAATCTACTCCTCAATGATCCAAACACATACACCCCCCTCACAAGAAACCCCCAACAAAACTCACTGGACAATTTTAACAAAACCTTAAAACAAATAACAAAAGATCACCCTGAAATCCATCAACAAAACAAGGCCTATATGACCAATCTCTCTTATTTTTACGGTGTCCCAAAAATACACAAAAATAACACCCCCCTACGTCCAATAATCTCTAATACAAACTGTAACACATATAAACTCTCCTCATTCCTCTCAAAAACCCTCACACCTTTAATAGGAAAAATCTCCCCCACTCATATCAAAAACACCCAAGACTTTATACAAAAAACACAACTTATCGATCCCGTAACCCATCAATTTCTCAGTTTCGATGTCGTCTCCCTCTTTACCTCCGTTCCCGTTCCCTACACCCTCGACCTCTTGGAAAATTACCTCACCTCAAAAAATATATCTTTAAACCTACCTTTCCCCCTAATAAAACAACTAATACAATTAACACTCAGTCACAACTATTTCATCTTTAACAACAAATACTACAAACAAACCCAAGGACTTTCCATGGGTTCCCCATTATCCCCTACCATCGCCAATATATTCATGGAATTAATAGAACACTACCATATCTTATCCAACCCCCAACTTCAAAACTCAACATGGCTCCGTTATGTGGACGACATTTTCATAGCCCTCCCCCTACAAACAAATTTTCAACATATCCTTACCTCCATAAATAATATCCACCCTAACATCAAATTCACCCACGAACCCTCAAACAATGACACAATACCATTCCTAGACACCCTGTTAAACTGGAAAAACTCACACCACATCACATTTTCGATTTACAGAAAACCGTCCTCCCCGCCAAATTACATTCACTGGTTTTCCTCCCACACAAAAAATACAAAAACAGCTACACTCACAGCTTTATATCTTAGGGCACTTAGAATTTGCTCCCCAAACAACCTAATCACCGAAACCAAATACCTCTTCTCAACTTTCACTAAACTCAAATATCCCCCCCACATAATTACCAAAGCCTACAAACAAGCAAAACAAAAATTCTACAGTCCTGCCCAATCCAATATCAACAAAACTTCAACTTTCCTTCCCATACCTTACATTTTGGATCACAAAATAAAAAAACTACTACCCCCCTCCATCTCTTTTACCCAAAACAATACCTTCTCCCTGAAACATACTTTGGAAGCCCCCCCTACCTAAAAACCCCCAAAACAATGCGTCTATCAAATACCATGCAACAACTGTAATTCCATATATATAGGCGAAACATGCGATTTGGACCGTAGAATCAAACAACACTCTGATGACTTGCAAAAAGATAAACAAAACTCATCCCTCACCCACCATCGAACCCAAACAACCCACATAATTAACCCCAAACACACAAGCATCTTGAAACACTCAAATCAAACAAAAAAAAGGAAAATTATCGAATCTGTATATATTTATAACACGAATAACTATAATAAATATCCGGGCGAATATAAACTGGATTATATAACCAACGCCACCATCCTTTCCTCAAAATACTTTAAACAACTACAAACACAAAAAATTACCAACCAACCATAAAATGAAAAAATAAAAAAATAAAAATTTTCATTCTGCTCCTGCCGTAGTGACAGTTCTCTTTTGTCTTTTTAACCTGAAGGAGGCCCAAAGTGTAGCTTGGGCGAAAGCTCGCACGAATCTAATTTAAAAAAATAAAAAAATAAAATAATAAAAATAAAAATAAAAAAAAAATACATATAATGTAGTGTATAATCGAAAAATTAATTTAAAATGTCGTTTTATCATATAGATAGTATAATAAGTTTCGAAAAATAAAATCAGTTTTTAACATTTAAGTTTTCAACTATGCACAATCCCTAGCCCAGTGCATACATTTGTTATTTTATTACGCCAAGGGTTAAATACACTTATAATATAATATCCGCGTTGAAGTGGTAATTTAAATTTATAAATCATAATGCCCGACAACAACGGCGTACACCCAAATTTTAATCTTAATTATAATTTGAGAGGCTCTTACTATGGCTATCGAAATAAACTAATTTCCGCCAACATTAAAAAGTCTCAAATACAATTCTTAAAAAAATGTTTAA
>JABUQX010143082.1:5000-20000 GCA_015478945.1 Trachelipus rathkii | reverse complement strand
CAAAGTTGATTCATATAGGTTAGGTTGAAATTTACTGCATCGTAGATTAATATAGGTTAGGTTGCATTTCAGTGCATCGTCGATCAATATAGGTTAGGTTGCGTTTTACTTCTGTCTAAGTTCAGGTTATGATATGTTTTATTAGGTATACACAAAATCAATATATGAAAAAATCCAATACGGAACGTATTTTGCCCAAAAACATTATTTTTTACCTTATCTTGAATTCTTTAACTCGGTAGCACTAAAAGCTGTTTTTCTTACTCATGCAAAATCAGCGTTTTGGCTTACTTTATCAATTATTTTTTAATACTTTCATATTCATATCTTTCTCGTTCACATCTTAATTAATTGCTAGAACAACTACTAATATATGAAAAAATAAATTAAAAAACATTTATCTGCACCATGAAACGGAGAAGGTCATATATATATATATATATATAGTATATATATGTATATATATATATATATATATATATATATATATATATATATATATATATATATATATATATACGAGTAGTATATATATATATATATATATATATATATATATATATATATATACAATAAAAATATCTCTTATAGAGCACAAGAAGAAAAAGACTTGAAAACATCCTTTTAGCAAATCAAGTCTTCGTATCATTATTATTAATATTAATGTTATTATTATTACCATAACAGTGATTCTAACGCATTTCATTGTTATTATCAATTTTTTTATTATTATTTGTTTGTTTGTCTGTTTTTTATCTTGAAAAAGATGTGATTCTTTATTCGGTGCCACAAAATAATAACTGCTTTTTTCGTGGCGTTTTTCTCTTACCACTCATACTAAATTAAATGTATGACGTTTAAATTATATATATATATATATATATATATATATATATATATATATATATATATAGTATATATATATAGATATTTATTTAACTTTGTTTATATAAGTTTATATATATATATATATATATGCTGAATGAGAGGTCGGATAAAAAAAAAATTCACAGGTAGCCTCTATGACACATAAATAGATGTTCTAGGGGTGAAATGAATTTTTTTCCTATGTTCTAGGGGTCAAATAAGGTTAGGTTAGGTTAGGTAAGTTAGGTAAAAAGTTAGGTCAGGTTAGGTTGTAAGGTTAGGTTAGGTTAGGGAAAAAAATTAATTTCATACCTAGAACATCTATTAATGTATCATAGAGGCTACCTATGAAAAAAAAATTTTGATCCGTCCTCCCATTCCGTGTAGCCGTTAAGTAACTTTTACATATATATATATATATATATATATATATATATATATATATATATATATATATATATATATATATATATATATATATATATATATATATATATATATATATATATAGTGGCGTTCCTCAGGTTTCTGTTGTACCCTCAACTCTTTTTTACTTTTCATTAATTACCTTCTCGCAATTGCTTCATCGTCTACCCACACATATGCAAATGACTTCACCCTTCATTACTTTCTTCACCCTTCATTACTTTCTTCACCCTTCATTACTTTCTTCACCCTTCATTACTTTCATCACCCTTCATTACTTTCTTCACCCTTCATTACTTTCTTCATTTTGATAGACGTTCCTCCAAGCAACAATTAGCTGCATACTAAAAGGGAGAACTTGGAGAAACTAATTTCTGAACTTTCTCAAATTTCTAATTTGTTTACTAAGAACAAGGTTGTTTTCAATGACTCAAAAACTTAGTTCTTCTATTTTTCTACTCGACATAATCTTCCACTCAACTATAACATCTTCGAAAACTCGTGACTCAAACCTTCGTCTGTCCTTAATATTTTTTGGTGTTTTTTTCTTCTCGTGACCTTAATTTCAAGCGTCGCAAGTGGTTCAAAATTATCTAAATATACAACAGAAGTTTTTGTGTCCAGACCAAATTAAAAATAAAATCAGGATTTATTTTCTTGGTTATGCTACAAAAATAAAAGAAAAAAACCATAGTTTAGATTTTAGACTCTAGAATCCAGACAATGTGTATTTCCAATTCTTATTTTCTGCTTCAGGTTAGCTACCCAAAATAATAAACCTATTATTTTATGCTATTTGATCATTATATCATAGTAGAGATATAATTAAAATTATAGTGCTTCAATCCAATGTTATTATTTTTGGACCATCTTTTGTGTATGCTAGTGTACTTTTTCGCGGCAAAATATTCCGCCAAAAAATAAACGAAACATAATATGGCTTCGTATATAGCAAAAGCTTATTTTTATAATTACAAATATCTTGTGAAAATGCCACTTTATGAACATCAACATTCCAAAAGTTGGAAATTGAATGGTTGACCCTTTTAGCTCTCAAAACTTCCTTGCCTATGGAGAATAACACTTAACTGAATCCCTGGATGGGATGGCGGTGTTTTATTTGATTAGTAGGTCGATCAACTAATGATCATCCTCATTGCTAGTGATGCTGTTGCCTTGCTAGTGTAGGTGCTCCCTTGCAAGTGATGCTGCTGCCTTGATAGTAATGGTGCTGCCTTCCTTAATGTTCTCCAGGAATCGAAATATTAAGAATGTTTGTCCCAAATGTAAATGGTAACCCCAAAAACATTTAACATTAGACTCTGGCAATGTATCAATATATGAAAGGAGAATTTGTTTCTGCTGATGCTACGTCGGATAATTGTGTTTTTTGCTTAAACGTCGTCCGTCAGTATCGTGACAGAATGACTATTTACGACATGCTTACAGCAATGGAACAAACATTTATGTATTTAGGGTTAGAGGACCTAATAAATTAGCTGAAGAAAAGTTAGCGGAAGATAATTGGTTCGCTAATGTCTTAAAAGCTAGCAGAAAAATAATCTACTAACGAAAAAGTTAACTTTGCTAATTAGCGGTTTGTATATTAGCAAAACGTTGTCCGCACGCACAAACATATAAACTCAGAAACAGTCAAAGAAACACACACACACACACCTACACACACACACACACACACACACACACACACACACACACACACCTACATGCCCGCACGCACGCACGCATACACACACACCGAGCACCCATGCACACACATGTACATACACACACATATTTATATATATTTATATATATATATATATATATATATATATATATATATATATATATATATATATATATATATATATATATATATATATATATATATTATACAACTTGCACAAATTTATATTCTTGAAATCGAAAAGAACTCAAGTGGGACAATACTATTTAGCACAATAGTAATAGGAATATTTGAGTCCTCCCTTGTTTAACGTTTTCTATGGATAATAACAGCAATACAACTTAATGGGAGTTGGTAACATAGAAAATTGCGTTTTGTATCGGAAACTTAAAGATAAAAAAAAAATAAAAATGAGAAAAATATTTAAATTTAAGATATCCTTGGATTTTCTCAATATATGGAGAGGAGCCGAGAAGGCTTTGAATAACAATTTGGTTAAGGAGAATTTTTCGGAGGGGAAAGAAGAAAATTTTTAAAATCTTTCTTTTATTATTGTTATTATTATTTTTTTTCTTTTTATAAATTTCCAGACTTTTCTTTTTAAAGAAAATTATGATACTTATTTAAATAGATTCTTTAGTTGCTTTTTGATATTTTTTAATGGTGGATATAAAACGTTATATTGCTTATTTTTATATATATATATATATATATATATATATATATATATATATATATATATATATATATATATATATATATATATATATATATATATATATATATATATATATATATTGTAGGGTGTTTGTTTAAAAATATATTAAATTATCTGTCATAACTTACTCTTCGAACTGATGAACAAATCCTTTGGCCAGGCCCCCGTGACAATCCAATCAACTAACACCTTATTAGATTCTCAAACCTGTATTGTAACAGTATCCAGGTCTCCTGTTGAATGAGCTATCGGCCTGTGCAATATTGCAGTGTAACTCTATACTTACAACTCACCAACTTATCCTTTAGAGACCCTTCAAGTGGAACAACGGTTTGACCGAGTTCTTTGTCTTATGTGAAAACAGTTCAGTCAATACTTTTCTTATCAGAGAATGAACCCTTTTGTGATCAATCTTTCAATCACGAAAACCACGTCTTTAAGACTTAAAGCAATAGCTAATTGAATTATTGAATAAATGAAAAGTAAAACACGTTTGGAAATACTCAAGAAAACCACTGGGATAATTTTAGAAATATTTTAAAAAAAAAAAATAAAATGTACTGGTCTTACAAACTAGATTTTATAAGTCCATGAACATGTATCCGAATGTCCGTGGGTATTCGCATACATGCGCACTGCACATATAGAATCTTCAGTACTATATATCGGTTATATTTATATATATATATATATATATATATATATATATATATATATATATATATATATATATATATATATATATATATATATATATATACTTCAAAACTATCTACAGGTTTATAATTCCATGTACATGTATCCGGATGTCCGTAGGTATCCGCATACATGCGCACCGCAAATATAGAACCAAAATACTAACTACCAAGTATATATATATATATATATATATATATATATATATATATATATATATATATATATATATATATATATATATATATATATATATATATATATATATATATATATATAAATATTAAATATTATGCTCTAAAAAAATAAATAAATCAAATATCAACACTAAATGCTTTACCAATATATTTATATAAATCTTCGCCCATAAATATATAATAATATATATATATATATATTGATGTTCAACGATATATATAAATAAGCAAAATATACTAACAAAAATATATAGACAGATTGACTTTACAAAAGATATAAAATATTTACTTGTAAATTAAATGTTTTTAGAAATTACTTAAAACATCGATTTGTCAGTGTGACCAAATGAATGCAAAACCAGCTGATCAAATAACAGCTGATGTCTTAAAGCAAAGAGTTGCCAACTAGTAATATAACAAATCTTAATTTCAAATAAACAAAATGTGACTTTGGCAATTTTACGTGTATAAAACAATAAAATTTTAATCGTTAAACACTTTATATTTGTTAACACAAAAGAATCTTTACCATATTAAAATAAATACACTTCAATGATAAATACCCTTACCTGCTAGTGATATATGGTAACACCGCAGACACAATGCATTTGCAAATTGCATTCACAGACGATGCTTTTAAAATAGCAATGCGAAATTACAAATAAACACAATTATATTTAAACACAGATTAAAACACCATTAGCTTTACAAGAAAATAAGCCACGATATTTCCACATTGAAAATTAAAACACCATTTTACATTTAAAAACATTACTACAATTACTTTACAAAATATAAAATAAGACACTCCACTATACAAGAATATGCACACTAAAAATAATAAAATTGATCAGACAAGGCGACAAGCGCATACCAACTGTAAGCACTTTGATTAACAACGAATGAAAGCAAAAAGATATCAAATATTCATAATTTTACTATTTATACAAATCTTCGTCAATCAGTTTACGCTTAACCATCCAATCACAATTCCTAAAATAATTAATAAAATGATGTATCCACTTATTAGTTATTTTAGAAAAACAAATGTATAATAAACATTTAGCAAGACCGAAAATTGGTATTTCTGTACAATTGAACTTCGTTCACAAGAAATCACAATTTTCTTCTAAAATCGAAACATAAAAGCCAAATGCATTTATACATTGTGAGCTTCACATTATATAAAATCATTAAATATTATTCATACACATTTATCTATATATACAAAACAATTACATAATAATAAATGCGTAGTATCCTTATAACAGTTTAAAATATAAATAATAATAATAATAATAATAATAATAATAATAATAGTATTATTATTATTATCACAGTTTTGTGAATGACAACCAATCAAAACTTAGCTTTTCAAAAGTAAGTCTCGAGAAACCAGTTTTCATTGGCTGTCATTTACTCATGAATTACAACCATATTTACAAAATTTTCGACGAGCCGCTACAATCATACAACGTATATATAGACAAATGAAAGAGATATTGCAATGGCAATGTTGGCCATTACTTTACAATACATAAATGAAGCAATGTTATATATTACGTGTATAATTGCATTACATCTTTGGCCCACCCTTTGAAGCAAATTGGTACATTTTGCTTTATGTACACGTGATTAAAACATTGGTCTCATTTACTCAGTGCTCCTTCTTCAGTAGAGACTTCTGATAATGGACCAGATGTGTTGTCGGCATATGATCTGCTTAGGTAGTCTGCTATAACATTGTCTTTCCCACTTATGTGGTTTAAGATAAATCTGAATCTTTGCAGATATAGAGACCACCTCATTATTCTATTATTCTCATACCTCTTCTTATTCATAGCCGTCAGCGGTCTATGGTCAGATTGGAGGATAAACTCCTTCCCATAGAGGTATGGCTCGAATTTTCTAATGCCCATTACGATCGCTAATGCTTCTTTTTCCAAAGTTGAGTACCTCTGTTGTGTCACAGACAACTTTTTACTCCCGTAAGCGATCGGGTGGAGAATTCCTCCATCTTCTTGTAGAAGGACGTATCCTAATGAAGTGCCAGATGCATCCACTTGTAGTGTGAACGTCTTCTCCAACTCTGGCATCTTCAATATGGGCTTCGAGCTCAAAGCTTCTTTCAATGTCTCAAATGCCTGTTGGTGTTTGGGTTCCCACCTGACCTTCGTTGGCTCTCCCTTCTTTGTCAAGTCGGTCAATGGCGCTGCAATCTGTGCATAATTTTTCACAAAGTCCTGGTAATAACCAGTGAGCCCTAAGAAAGACCTTACTTGTTTCTTGTTCTTAGGCGGCTCTGTTTTCTTAATTTTTACCACATTATCCTCATGCAACCCCTTAGTGCCATTGCCAATAAAGTGGCCCAAAAACTCAACACTCGACGAAGCGAACTCGCACTTCGTCGGCCTGATGGTAAATCCCTCCTCCTGAAGTCTTTGAAGAACAGTCTTAATCGTGATCATATGCTCGCGCCAGGTCTGGGAATGGACGATGATATCGTCGATATAGAAATCGACATCGTTGATTCCATCCAGTATCCTGCGCATAGATCTTACAAGTGTGGCTCCGGCATTAACCATACCGAATGGTAGCTTGAGATAATGGAAGTGTCCGTCCTCGGTCGAAAAACCGGTTTTGTGACAATCTTCAGGCCTTATCTTTATCTGCCAGTAGCCCTTGGCCAAGTCAAGTTTTGTATAAAACTTGTCTTTTGCAAATTTGGTAAACAAAGTTTGAGTAGTAGTCATGGGCTCAGGATCAAAGACCGTGATCCTATTCAGGGCCCTGTAGTCCGAACACACTCTTTTACTCCCGTCCTTTTTCTGGACAACGACAACAGGTGCAGAATATGGCGACGTGGAGGGACGATGATGCCCATTCTTATCATCTTATCCGTTTCCTTTTTTAACTCCGTCCGCGTCGTAAAAGGTAATTTGTACGGCTTCAGCCTGATGGGGGTGTCGTCGATAAGGTCTATAGCATGATAATGGTTTTTAGCGGTGCCAGGCACATCGGTAAAAATCCCTTCATGTTTCTTCAAGATCTCCATTAACTCTTTCCTCATATCATCGGTTATGTCTGCGCTGATTTTAGTGTCAGACAATTTCTCCTTTCGCACCATTGTGGGGTCCATTTCCACTAGAGTAATGTTTTCTTCATTCTCAGTGTCGAGGATCACTGCTGAAGCACCTATATTCGCCGGATGTTGACCCACCTCTTCTTCCTCTTCTTCACTTTCCTCTCTCACAATGTACTTCTTCAGCAGATTGATATGATAGGTCTTAATCACATCTCCCACTTTGATCTTGTAATTGTCCTTACCATATGACTCCACCACTGTATGTGGCCCGCCCCATCTCATCAACATCTTGTTGCTCGAGGTCGGTAAGAGAACAAGAGCTAGATCTCCTACTTCCAATTTTCTGGCCTTTGCACTCTTGTCATAGTATCTTTTCTGGGAAATTTGGGCCTTCGCTAAATTCTCTCTAGCCAACTTTAGAGTTTCGTTTAGTCTTTCCTGCAAGTCGAAAACATATCTATATGTTGACCTTGCCTCTTCAGGATTAATATCCCCCGCCCAAATTTCATGTAAAATTTGCATAGGACCTCGCACAGTCCTACCATACAGGAGTTCGAATGGGGAGAACCCTGTGGAATCCTGTGGAGCCTCCCTGTATGCAAATAATAGTGGCTCAATGAACTTATGCCACTTCCTCACTTGTTCACTGCACATTCTCTTGAGCATTCTCTTAAGAGTTCCGTTGAACTTTTCGGTGACACCTTGACTCATTGGGTGGTAAATGCTGGAAAATTTCTGCTTGATGTTCAACATCTTTGTTACATCTCTCATTAAATCAGATGTAAATTGTCTACCATTGTCACTGAGGATTTCTTTTGGTACACCCAACCTCGTGAAAATTGACACCAGACTTTCCGTCACCTTCTGGGCAGTAATGCTCTTTAGCGGCACAGCTTCAGGATAGCGCGTAGCGGCATCCACAAGCGTCAGGACATACTGGTGTCCTTCTGAAGATGGTGGTGAGATTGGTCCTATCAGGTCGATGACCACCCTTTGAAATGGCTCTTCAATGATGGGCATTGGGCACAGAGGTATCCTCTTCACTGAACCTTTCGGGCACGTTCTCTGGCATATATCGCACGAGTAACGCTTAGTTACGTCTGAATATATGTTCGGCCAGAAGAACTGCTGGGTAATTTTACCCATAGTCTTCTTTACCCCCTGATGACCACCGAAGACTTCATCGTGTGCCATCTTCATGACTCTACTTCTGTACTCCTTCGGTACGACCAAAGTAAACCTCTCCTGTTGGTTCTCTAACACTCTTTTAAATAACACACCGTTCTTTACTGCATACTTGTTTTCTCCTTTTTCCACTGACCTCCATACCCTCTGTAGAGTGACGTCATCTTTCTGTTTACTTTTAAAAGTCTCCCGATCGTTAATCAGTTCTTGAACTTCATCACCATGGGTTATATCCCCTTCACCCACAGCTACAACACCCTTCTCTCCAGAACTTTGCGTGTGACTATCTATGTCACCTCTCACCATCTCATCATCTTCATCCGCACGATCTGTTTCATCAGACCACTTCGTGCTCTCTACCATCGATGTTTCTTGAACATCTATCATTCTCGTGTCTTCTTCAACATCTATTAATAGATCTTTAGGGGCATCAACTTCATCTTTTCCTGTAACGTTCTCATTTTCAGGTGAACATTTGCACCCAGTCATCACATTTAGTGATGGTTCCATGGTTGGCGTGACATCTTTATTACTGATGTCAAACGATTGTGGCACTGACGGTTTCCCTCTGTAAGACTCACTCATCTCCAAACTTGCCATTCCAAATTTATGATTGGTTTGGTTAGGTTCTTCTTGTGAACCTTCTTCAGCGTTCTCAGCGATGGGGACCAGCATACTTCTAATGTTATGCCCGACCTCTACTTTACGAGGCCCTCGACACACGGTCGACTCCCAAGCGAGATTAGGCTGACTTAAGGGCAATGCTCCTTTAACATTCCCGATTACCAAATCATATACAACCTCCGGCAACACTGCCGCGGTTGTTCTCCCTACGTAATAAGGGGTATCCACATCGATATTTGCAAGCGGAGCTTCGATCACCGTACCGTCCAACAAACGTATCTTCATGTTGTTTCCAACATAACACCTTTTCGGCACAAACTTTTCTCGCACAACCACTACGTTACATCCAGTATCTCGGAGGGTTTTGACTTTAAAGCCATTCACCGTCCCATACGTTACAGGTAGGTGTGACGTTTCGTCATTCTTCACCTTCATTATCTCATTCAGGAGCTTCGGCTCTTCACCTGAGTAGTTCAGGGCTTCGTTGCCGTTATCAGAGACTCCGGACGCTCCCGTGCTCTTTGTTTCTTCTTTTTGTCTTCCTGAATTGTTTTGTCCCCTAGTACTATTGTTGAAATAAGGAGGGGCTCGACAATCCCTTGAGAGATGCCCTCTCCTCTGACACTTAAAGCACGTGGGCACTTCTCTCGGCTCACTGCTACTGCGACGATAGTTCTGTCTGTCGCCGCTCCCACCTCCGATCCTGCTTTCATTGTTAGTTGCTCTCGATGCATGTTGGTTGCTGCTTTTCTGATTACCATTCGTAGAGTAACCATTGCCTTTTGATCTATAATTACTATTATTATGTGTGCTTTTCTCAACGTGATTGTGATTTCGCGTGTGACTATTAGCTGTGAACCTCAAACGATGTGCTTCCATGTATCCTTCAGAACAAGTTATTATCTCTTCTGGTGCTTTCTTCTTCGACTCCCTTAAATAGGTTGCGAGTTCTTTTGGAACCGTATTCAAATACTTATCCACCGAGAAAAATTCGATAATATCATCAGGTGTCAGTGTTACATTCGCTGCTGTTAACCACTTTTTAAGAGCTTCAATAATTCTCTGTAAATAAACTCTAGGATTATCATCTTCCGTAGGAGTTATAGTTTTATACTTTGTACAGTACCCACTTTCCGTGAGCCCATATCTCTCCAATAAAGCACTTTTCAAACCTTCGTAGCTCTTTAATTCTTCAACAGTCATCTTATTATATACACTGACAGCTTTGCTTGTTAGGAAACCTCCTAAAATTGTCGCTCGCTTTTCCATAGGGATATCGTTCGCCTCTGCTTGCTTCTCAAACATTAACAGATATTCTTCAATATCGGTTTTCTTTTCGTCGAAGAAAGGAAGCTTCAACTTCGGATACTTACTAGCATGGGAAGCATTATGGCTGCTCTGAGCATTCTGTGATGCTATCACTGCGTCATGTTGCCGCTGTTTTTCTTCAGCATCAAGCTTCATCTGAAGCATTCTTTCTTCTGCTTCTCTTGCATCTTTCTCTGCCTCTAATTTAGCCTTTTCTCTTCGCTCCTCTGCTTCGAGTTTGGCTTTTTCTCTTTCATCTTCCAACTTAGCTTTCTCCCTTCGCTCTTCTGCCTCAAGCGCTAACTTCTTCTCCTCTAAAGCTAACTTTTCTCTCTCCAAATCAGCAGCTACTTTATCTTTTAGTGCGGCAGCGATTTCCTTACCCGAAAGACCAGCGGATTTGCACCACTCCATAAACTCAGCGTTAGATGTAGCCATAGTTATATTTGTTGTACACAAAACAAATTACAAAATATATTGTTCACAAACAGAGTCACTTTCAACGCACGAATCACAATCCCGTTTTCTACCGAAATTTTCGAAATTTAGCTTTCACTGATAGCTCTATGAAAACAAATTTCTAACCGCAAAATTACTAATGTATATATATATATATATATATATATATATATATATATATATATATATATATATATATATATATATATATATATATATATATATATATATATATATATATATATATATATATATATATATATATATATATATATATATATATATATATATATAAATTTTTTTAAAAAATCTATAATAAAATTTAAAAAAATCTTACGGGGAACTAGTGTTTTACCTATAGAACTCAAACAGAGGAGAATTGTGAATTCTGGGAAACCACTATTTCGCTCCGCTTAATTTTGCAAACTTTAACGCCTATCTAAACAATATTAATAAATATATATATATATATTTTTATATATATATATATTTATAAGAGCATAATATATAAATTACCAAAATTATTCCAGTGTTTCACTATTTCCAAACGATAAATATTGGTGCAATAACAGTTTGTTATCCCCACCAATACGCAAAGAAAATCAAATACTTTTAACTTCAACAAAGCAAATAGTCTAACCGACAATACAATATCAACTTATATCATATATCAACAACTGAGATATAAGTTACAACACTTGAACACTAGTTCTGGCACAGGTTTTAACAAACGACTGTACTAACTTGAGCTTAAATATTCAATAAAATAGCAAAAGTAACTTTACTACAAGCACTTCACTGATAAGAAGTAATGACTGAAAAGTTATAATATAAGCTCCCAGACAGGTATACCCAAATTTATTAATGTAGGGTGATTGGTTAAAAAGATATTAAATTATCTGTCATAACTTACTCTTCGAACTGATGAACAAATCCTTTGGCCAGGCCCCCGTGACAATCCAATCAACTAACACCTTATTAGATTCTCAAACCTGTATTGTAACAGTATCCAGGCCTCCTGTTAGCTACGGCCTGTGCAATACTGCAGTGCAACTCAATACTTACAACTCACCAACTTATCCTTTAGAGACCCTTCAAGTGGAACAACGGTTTGACCGAGTTCTTTGTCTTATGTGAAAACAGTTCAGTCAATACTTTTCTTATCAGAGAATGAACCCTTTTTGTGATCAATCTTTCAATCACGAAAACCACGTCTTTAAGACTTAAAGCAATAGCTAATTGAATTATTGAATAAATGAAAAGTAAAACACGTTTGGAAATACTCAAGAAAACCACTGGGATAATTTTAGAAATATTTTTAATAAAAAAATAAATAAAATGTACTGGTCTTACAAACTAGATTTTATAAGTCCATGAACATGTATCCGAATGTCCGTGGGTATTCGCATACATGCGCACTGCACATATAGAATCTTCAGTACTATATATCGGTTATATTTATATATATATATATATATATATATATATATATATATATATATATATATATATATATATATATATATATATATATATATATATATATATATTTCAAAACTATCTACAGGTTTATAATTCCATGTACATGTATCCGGATGTCCGTAGGTATCCGTTTACATGCGCACCGCAAATATAGAACCAAAATACTAACTACCAAGTATATATATATATATATATATATATATATATATATATTAAATATTATTATATAGCTATTATTAAATATCGATATATATATATATATATATATATAAAAAAAATATTAAATATTATGCTCTAAAAAAAAAAAAAATCAAATATCAACACTAAATGCTTTACCAATATATTTATATAAATCTTCGCCCATAAATATATATATATATAATATATATATATATTGATGTTCAACGATATATATAAATAAGCAAAATATACTAACAAAAATATATAGACAGATTGACTTTACAAAAGATATAAAATATTTACTTGTAAATTAAATGTTTTTAGAAATTACTTAAAACATCGATTTGTCAGTGTGACCAAATGAATGCAAAACCAGCTGATCAAATAACAGCTGATGTCTTAAAGCAAAGAGTTGCCAACTAGTAATATAACAAATCTTAATTTCAAATAAACAAAATGTGACTTTGGCAATTTTACGTGTATAAAACAATAAAATTTTAATCGTTAAACACTTTATATTTGTTAACACAAAAGAATCTTTACCATATTAAAATAAATACACTTCAATGATAAATACCCTTACCTGCTAGTGATATATGGTAACACCGCAGACACAATGCATTTGCAAATCGCATTCACAGACGATGCTTTTAAAATAGCAATGCGAAATTACAAATAAACACAATTATATTTAAACACAGATTAAAACACCATTAGCTTTACAAGAAAATAAGCCACGATATTTCCACATTGAAAATTAAAACACCATTTTACATTTAAAAACATTACTACAATTACTTTACAAAAATATAAAATAAGACACTCCACTATACAAGAATATGCACACTAAAAATAATAAAATTGATCAGACAAGGCGACAAGCGCATACCAACTGTAAGCACTTTGATTAACAACGAATGAAAGCAAAAAGATATCAAATATTCATAATTTTACTATTTATACAAATCTCCGTCAATCAGTTTACGCTTAACCATCCAATCACAATTCCTAAAATAATTAATAAAATGATGTATCCACTTATTAGTTATTTTAGAAAAACAAATGTATATTAAACATTTAGCAAGACCGAAAATTGGTATTTCTGTACAATTGAACTTCGTTCACAAGAAATCAATTTTCTTCTAAAATCGAAACATAAAAGCCAAATGCATTTATACATTGTGAGCTTCACATTATATAAAATCATTAAATATTATTCATACACATTTATCTATATATACAAAACAATTACATAATAATAAATGCGTAGTATCCTTATAACAGTTTAAAATATAAATAATAATAATAATAATAATAATAATAATAGTATTATTATTATTATCACAGTTTTGTGAATGACAACCAATCAAAACTTAGCTTTTCAAAAGTAAGTCTCGAGAAACCAGTTTTCATTGGCTGTCATTTACTCATGAATTACAACCATATTTACAAAATTTTCGACGAGCCGCTACAATCATACAACGTATATATAGACAAATGAAAGAGATATTGCAATGGCAATGTTGGCCATTACTTTACAATACATAAATGAAGCAATGTTATATATTACGTGTATAATTGCATTACATCTTTATATATATATATATATATATATATATATATATATATATATATATATATATATATATATATATATATATATATATATATATATATATATATATATATATATATATATATATATATATATAGTATGATCCATATGGTATGTCTTAATTATTTTTCTCAGTAGGCATTTCCATCAACAAATAAAATAATAGGTCATGAAATTTCAAATATTCCTCATTACCTATATCATGGCCAATAATGTTACTCTGTTAAAACATAAAATTTAAAATTGAAAACATTAATTTAAATTTTAAAATAAAAAGTTAAAATTTTTTATTGATAAACTTTACATGAGACAAATAACTTATTAAGAATTTTCTGAACACAAAAATCATCTGTTGAATCTGAGATTCAATCACCTAAGTCCTCTAGATTCATTTATTCCTTTATGAGCTCTTCAATATGAGATTCATGGGGACTAGCCCATGGTCGACAGGTCTATGGTCGATACGAC
>JABUQX010143081.1:0-15000 GCA_015478945.1 Trachelipus rathkii | reverse complement strand
TTTTAATAACGTAATTAAACAATTTTTATAAAAAATATTAGTGTTTTCCTTGAAATCTTTTTACCAAGATAAATACTAAAAATATTTGTGATAATAAAAATAAACTTACCTAGCAAGAAAATTAAATTTGTTTCAGTTGCCTATGGGCAAAATTTCCTAAAGCACAGTGCACACATACAATAAATATCCAAAAACATAATGATTGATTGAATATAATTCTTTCATAATAAATATATATATATATATATATATATATATATATATATATATATATATATATATATATATATATATATATATATATATATATATATATATATATATATATATATATATATATATATATATATATATATATATATATATATATATATATATATATATATATATATATATATATATATGTTATATATATATATAAAGACGCAAAATGTTCTGGTATCAAAGCAAAAATTCTTACCTTCCAATACCATACTACAACTCACAAAATTACTGATACTCCAAAAATCATCTGATACCACCGATACCGATACCATGGATATCGGTGTGCATCACTAATATATATACTCAGATATATATATATATATATATATATATATAGCATATATGAAGAGAGAGTATATATACATATATATATATATAGTATACACAAAGAGATATATATATTATTAGGTTTATGATTTGCACAATTAGGCAAAAGTGATAGAGTTATTAGGAAGTTTCTTTATGGCAGGTATTAGTGATATACGGTGTTGGTGGTAGGCTTCT
Organism: Trachelipus rathkii; assembly: GCA_015478945.1. NCBI lineage: Eukaryota > Metazoa > Arthropoda > Malacostraca > Isopoda > Trachelipodidae > Trachelipus > Trachelipus rathkii. The sequence goes on along the minus strand of JABUQX010143081.1, from coordinate 14,232 downwards.
GAATGGAATCAAAAGTATGTATGACGATAGTGAAGCGTGTGTAAGAATAAATGATGTCAATGGTGATTGGTTTGGGATTAATAGGAGTAAGACAGTGTTGTGTTATGTCTCCTTGGTTATTCAATTTGTATATGGATGGGGTTATGAAAGAAATCGAGGTGGGAATGGCAGGAAATGGTGTTAGAAATGATAGAATGAAGATGAGTGGAGGGTGCCCTACCTATATATGCGGATTTGGCTCTGTGTGGCGAATCTGAAGAGAGTTTGAGATCATTGGTAGATATTTGGTAGAGTGTGTAAAAAGGAGGGGTTTGAAAGTAAACGTAGATAAGAGGAAGATTATGGTTGTGAGTGAGGACAGTCCTTGTGAAGTTATGTTAGATGGTGAGCAGCTGGAACAAGTGTCTGAGTTTAAATATTTAGGATATATGTTGGATGAGAAGATGATGCAGAGTGTAATAGGAAGTTGTGAATGGCAGGAAGGCAGCTGGAGTGCAATTAAATTGTTGGTGAATGTAAAGGGACCAAATCCTGGAGTGTGCTAGGGTCTTACATGAGGGTATGTTGTTACCTGTGCTATTGTATAGTAGTGAGACTAAGGTCTAATAAGAAATATAGATCTAATGTTCAATGTGTTCAGATGTACAATCTTAGGGTCGTGTTAGGTGTGAGAAATGATAAAGTCGAGGAAATGAACGTGTTAGAGAGGTGTGTAGGTTTGAAGAAAGGGGTAAATGAGAGAATAAATGAAAGTATGTTGAGATGTGGTTTGGTTATATGGAAAGGATGAATGATAGTCGGTTGTTAAGCGGATGTATAGTGATAGTGAGTGTGTTGGGAACCGACCGCTGGGAGACCGAAGAGAAAGTGGATTGAGCCGGTGAACAATGTCTGAAGGAGAGAAATGAGAGCTTGCAGAGGCGAGAAGAAAGGTATAATAGGAGTGAATGGCGTGGGGATTGTGAGGGGGTATGGTTGTGGCCCACTTGGGCCAAGGGATGAAACCTTATTCACGATCTACCATAGTGAGGGTCCGTCGTGGTCCTATGAAGCTCTTAGGGTGGATTTTCTTCTGTCTGCGACGAACCTCACTAATTAATGGTACAGAGGGAGCGGTAAGGCTGGCTTTCTTTTCTATATTTGTCATATTCTTCTACTGTTTCTTCTTTCTGATGCATGACACGCACCTTACCCCAGTCTTGGGGAAAAAGAAGATAGAGAAGAATATATATATATTACCGTATATATATATATATATATATATATATATATATATATATATTTATATATATATATATATATATATATATATTTTTATATATATATATATATATATGTTATATATATATATATATATATATATATATATATATATATATATATATATATATATATATATATATATATATATATATATATATATATATATATATTATATATATATATATATATATATATATATATATATATATATATATATATATATATATATATATATATATATATATATATATATATATATATATATATATATATATATATTTATTTTTCGTTATATATATATTTATATATATATATATATATATATATATATATATATATATATATATATATATATATATATATATATATGGTTTATTTTCCAGAAATGGTTTCTCGTTTGGAAAACCTTTGCGGAATTCAAGGGGCCATTGCACTTGCAAGCGAATTAGAGGTTAAGGAAACTTTTAGGGATTTGTTTATTTATCCATTGTACATCATGGATGAATCCTGGTTGGAAGCTATGGAGAAGAAAGTATCAGGTACATTACAGAAGTTCAATTTGGTTTTGAGAGAAAAAATATGTATACCTATGGTTATATGGAGCTTGTTGAGATCCTATGATTGGGCAAAATTTCATGAGGAGAAATTTGGTTTGCCCTTCGATTATTGCTATTACTTCCTCAGAAGTTCTTTTTTTACCTCCAATGGAATGGTTAATAAAGAAAAGGCTGCGAGAGAGATTTTAAAGGACACTGAAATAAGTTCTTCCATTAGGTTTAGTATAGCTTGTTATTACTGCTTTTCTGATGTCATTCCTGCTCTGTGGGAGCAACTACCAGAAGACAAGAGACCTAAAAACGTCAATGGAAAAATACGTACAAATGGTTTAGGTGATAGTGGAAACGATGTGATGGTTATTTTATGGAGTCGTTTCTTGTTAGGAAAACATAAAAAAAGGGAGCCTTTTTTATATGATAAATTTAAAAAGTGTTTTGAAAAGGAAGAGACAAATATGATTTGCAATGATGTGTCATTTAAAAACTGTTTTGAAGAGTTAAATGTTCAACAAAGAAAGGAGGCTGTGATTTTTTCCAGAAACAAGTTCAGGAGTTTCTTATATTCTGTAAAAAAATTTTTTTGCTATTTAAAAGTCTTTCAATTGATACAAATTGAAATAGTGGAAATATTTTCTTCATTCTTTAGATGTGAACCAATTAAAGGTATTCTTTCAGGAACATGGAATGTTGTATTCAGTATTACACCATTTATTAAGTTGGCCTCATCAACACTTGTTTCTGGTCACAGTGAATAGATTTTGGGAATTATTACCGAAAAGTGGATTTTATTTTCTGATGTGCAAAATCGTGTCTTTGATGAACCATAAATTGTCTCGTAAATTTTATGATTTTCGTTACATTTTTAAAGAGTTTTGGATACAAAGTCCTTCGTCTATGAAAACTTTTTTCTTTCGAGTTGAAAGTGATTGTATTTCTACAGATGCTGAAGAATGCGAAGAGTTTAAGTGCTTTCGAAGAGAGTTTCATTCAAACTATGGCTGTTTTATAACATATAACCTTCTTAAAAATGTTTTATTTACTATTAAAGATGAAGAAATAATTAGACTAATTTTTGCATGTGCAACCATGAACGAAAAGTTATGCATTGTAAAATTGCATGGGCAAGATATTGGTAAAATTGCTATTGATATTTGTGATATGAAGCCAATTGATTTATTTATTGAATGTTGCGTGTCAAATGAAAGAGTTAAAGGTTTTAAAAGGGAGCTACTTAATTCAGAGGAGGTAATGAAATCTTTATGGAATTTTATTATCGATGATAAATTGTTGCAGCTTCAAAAGATTCTTAGTTGGGGTTTGAATGGTGAGGAGATTAAAGAATATCAACAAAGGTTACTGCATTCATTTTTAAGGTCAGGAACGGATGTTATTTCTTACAGTTCCGATAAATTAAAATGTATTGATAAGTTTTTGAAATTAAATTTTTCTTCAGATGAGATTAAAGTGTTTAAGGAAAGCTTGGTTATAAGCGTGGGCCAATTGGCAAACTGTTATAGCTCAATGTTGTTGAAATGTAATTTTCAAGAGATTGATTTCTATTTGAATTGGATTGACCTCTCCCAGAAAGATTGTAAAGATTTCAAAAGAAAGTTTGCATTTCACGATAAAATAATTAAATTTTATAGTAATTATATTTCGACAACGCTATCATCTATTTTATCTCAAACAGATGAATTCTTTCGATGGGCAGAACTTACAGAGTCTGAGATAAAAGATTTTAAAAAACGTTTAGTTCGTTAAACAAAGAAATTTTTCTTGAGCATGTGCTTCTTTAATATTCAAAGGGAAATGGGGGTTTGTTGAGAAATTGCTGTTATTTTTTTTTTAGTTATTTTCTATTTTTTTTTTTGATTTTTGATTTTTTAAATTTATTGAAACATTTCCTGGTAGCTTTAAATTTTATAAAGTTTTGTATATCTTATATGCGTATGGTCCTGTAATAAAAATAGAACTTAATTCAATTTTTCTTCCCACGTAAAGTGTCACAAAAAATGTTTTATTAACATTTCAATCCATTTCTTATAATTATATTCTGAAATAACTATCGACATCCTATGTTCAGTGGTTTAAAAACATAGAAATTTGATTTCGGATTAAACCTCGGACAGTGTTTCTTAGTTGGAGTTTTGAGGGTTTATCATCAACCTCCCTTTGGCTCCCCATAAGCTGGGGGATGGGGTGTGCAACATGCAACTGATACAGAATAGTTGATTTGAAGAACATGACCTAAATCGACAAATTAATCCCCACCCCCATTTCCACTCAAAGGAAGCCCCACCCCCATATCCACTCCTTATACTCTTGAGAGACCGGCGCAGCCTTAATCCGCCCTGGAGTTTCATCCTCAGTGACAAACCACTACTGTGTTATCTCCTCAGTGTCGGAGTTCATCACCTAGGACACCCCCCCCCCAACCATGTCCCCTCACAAAAACACTCAATTCACTCCTGTTATGCACCATTTTTCTAGCTTGAACTGCTCTCGCATTCCTTTTCCTCAAACACTCTATTACTGACTCATGCACATTTTCATAGGCCTCTCAGCCAATCGCTTCTCAAAACAGTCACTCCTATACAACCTTTTAACCTGTATATTTGCATCCATTTTTTCAAAGGACTAAACCACCTTAATACACTCATCAATTCTCTCATTTACTCCTTTCGCCACACCACACACAACTACTGAATAGGTCCATTCCTCATTTAATCAGTTTTCCTCACATAACATTCTCCTAAGATATCAATCTGATCAGACTGCACACTAATTAAACACCATAGTTTCTCTACTATACATTAACATTGGTAATGACATACCCTCATGCAAAACCCTATTCACCAGAAATTTAATTTTGCACCAGATACCTTACTACCACTCATAACTTTCCTACTACACTCGGCATCATCCGTTCTCTTATCATCCAACATATATCCTAAATATTTCAACTCGGATACTTGTTCCATTTGCCAATCATGCAATATGATTTTACTCTTCGGACTACCTCCATCACCTTGCTCTTATCTACATTTAGATTTTGACCCTCCTTTTACATACCCATCCAAACCCTTCTACTAACCCCTTAAACTCGCTTCAGATTCACAAATAAAACCAATTCTGAGAGATATAATTTAAAATAAGTAAGATATTTCTTATTGTGTTTAATAATTTTTATTTATATACTCAATTACAAGAAATCGAAGCATCCAGAAACACTACTCTACCTAATGAAATGAGTCCTGTGAATATAGTGACACTTTCAGAGATGTATGGCAATCGTTGGAAAATTGATACAAAAACAGAGAATTATCTGCTACACAACCACTTCATGTGTTCTTACATACTGGAATTGGGTATATCATCACTAAAAATATTTATAGAGTTTGTTGCTTAACAATTTGTCTATTATTTTAGAGTTGCTTGTTGATTCATGTTGAAGTGTCCTTCTTAACGTGTGTGTGAGTCCTCCTCTTCCCTCTTGATAGAAAACTTGTTATTGGTATTGATTAAATAAAGGTCTAACAAAATGAAATACAAACACTCACCTTGCGATACAGTAGAAGAGTAAAAGTTCAGTTTCCAGTCTCATGCAAAAATAGTGTCTTTGGGTAAGTTAGTTACAATCGTAACTTTAAGGGGAGACTTCATAGCAAAATCTCAACCGATAAAAGTAAATATTTTTTTGATGAACAACTATGATATCTTTAATTTTATGAAAAAAACAAACAACTGTTCGTTTTTGAAGAGGGTGAAGAGAGGAATTTTTTTTTTTTGAATTTCCACAAAAACTGCCATAAAATCTTTAATTTTTAAGATATTTCAATTTTTTTTGCACTAAAATACTCCAATTTAGTGTGGTAATAAATTTTAGTTAGACACCTTATTTGAAAATTTGTTTTTTAAAATTTTTTTTTTACAATCTCTGAAAAGTACTTTAAAAATTTTTGAACAGAGAATAGTCAACCATGGCTGACACCACCTTACGTTCTACCAAAACATTAAATATAAACGTCAGTTTGTTTGCACGTTTATATGTGAGCTTGAAAATTAAATTTGGAGGAAAAAAATCTGTTCGTTTTTTTCAATGAATTTTTTATATCCTCATTTAATGAAAATGAAATGCTAGAAAACACAATGAACATTTGAAAATTTTTCATTTTTAGACGGCAAAAAACTTTTATTTTCATATATATATATATATATATATATATATATATATATATATATATATATATAAGTTATAGATATATTTATATAGAAAAAAAAATATATATATATATATATATATATATATATATATATATATATATATATATATATATATATATATATATATATATATATATATATATATATATATATATATATATATATATATATATATATATATATATATATATATATATATATATATATATTCGGTATATATATATTTATATATATATATAAGTTATATGTTAAAGATATATATATATATATATATATATATATATATATATATATATATATATATATATATATATATATATATATATATATATATATATATATATATATATATATATTTTAAATAAATTTCTCATATTTTATATAAATATATTTCTTCATTCAATTGTGGAAAAAGAGCCCGTAGTTTAAAAAAATTTACTTCACTTTTCTTTGGAGAGGCGGATTACTAGTGGTAGAGCCTCCTGTGCATTGTCTAACGGCGACGCTCTTGTCGATTTCGAATCCTGGCGCGAGTGAAATTTTTTCGTCTTATTATTGCAAATTTCTCGCAACAAGCATGTTGTGCGCATGTTGGCGATCCTTGACTTTGGTCGGCTGCTCCTGTAACCCATCCCCTGAAAAATGCCGTGTAGCCCCAGAGGGGGTTCCAACCACCCTTCTGTGAATTTATATATGTAGCGAGTTTCAAAGCAGTGATATCGAAGCAGGAGATTTGAAATCTTCCGACATGCCTTCTTTTTTGGGGAGGCGCATCGGACTAGTGGTAGAGCCTCCTGTACATTGTCTAACGGCGACGCTGTTGTCAATGGTTCGAGTCCTGGCGCGAGTGAATTTTTTTCGTCTTATTATTGCAAATTTGTCGCAACAAGCATATTGTGCCCATGTCGGCGTTCCTTGACTTTGGTCGGTTGCTCCTGTAACACATGAACACCCTTGAAGAATGCCGTGTAGCCCCAGCAGGGGTTCCAACCATCCTTCTGTGGATAAGCAGTGATGTCGAAGCAGGAGATTTGAAAACTTTCGAGATGACTTCTTTTTCTGGGGAGGTGGATCGGACTAGTGGTAGAGCCACCTCTACATTGTCTAACGGCGACGCGATTAACATGGTCTGGAGTCCTGTCGCGAGAAATTTTTATTCAATGTCAAATTTTGCCGTCAAGCATCTTGTGCGCATGTCGGCGTTCCTTGACTTTGGTCGGTTGCTCCTGTAACCCAGGAGCACCCCAGAAGAATGACGTGTAGCCCCAGCAGAGATTCCAATCACCCTTCTGTGAATTTAAGTAAGTGTCGAGTTTCAAAGCAGTGATATTGAAGCAGGAGATTTGAAAACTTCCGAGATGCGTTCTTTTTCTAGGGAGGCGGATCGAACTAGTGGTAGAGCCTCCTGTATATTGTCAAACGGCGACGTCGTTAATGTATAAGCCTGAGTCCCAAGCGAGCGAATTTCTTTTTTCGTCTTATTGCAAATTTGTCGTAAGAAGCATGTTGTGCGCCTGTTGGCGTTCCTTGACCTTGTTCGGTTGGTCCTGTTACCCATGAGCACCCCTGAAGAATGCCGTGTAGCCCCAGAAGGGGTTCAAACCATCCTTCTGTGGATTTTAATAAGTATCGAGTTTCAAAGCAGTGAAATCGAAGCAGGAAACTTAAAAACTGCAACGAAATACCTTTTTTTCTGGGGTGTCGGATCTGACTAGTGGTTTAACCTCTTGTACATTGTCTAGCAGCGACGCTGTTGTCGATGGTTCGAATCCTGGCGCGAGTGAAATTTTTCTTCGTCTTATTAATGCAAATTTGTCGCAACAAGCATGTTGTGCCTATATCGGCGTGGCCTGACTTTGGTTTGGTTGCTCCTGTAATACGGGAGCAAACTAGCAGAATGCCGTTTAGCCCCAGCAGGGGTTCCAACCACCCTTCTATGGATTTGAATAAATATCGAGTTTCAAAGGAGTGATATCGAAGCAAGAAATTTGAAAACTTCCTAGATGCTTCTTTTTCTGGGGAGGCGGATCGCAATAGTGGTAGAGCCTCCTATACATTGTCTAAAGGCGACGCTGTTGTCGATGGTTCGAGTCCTGGCGCGAGTGAAATTTTTCTTCGTCTTATTATTGCAAATTTGTCGCAACAAGCATGCTGTGCCCATGTCGGCGTTATTTGACTTTGGTCGGTTGCTCCTGTAACCCAGGAGCACCCCAGAAAAATGCCGTGTAGCCCCAGCAGGGGTTCCAACCACCCTTCTATGGATTTAAATAAGTATCGAGTTTCAAAGCAGTGATATCGAAGCAGAAACTTGAAAACTGTAAAGAGATACCTTATTTTTTTGTGGTGTCGGATCGGACTAGTGGTGGAACTTCCTGTACATTGTCTAACGGTGACGCTGTTGTTGACGGTTTGAGTCCTGGCGCGAGTGAAATTTTTCTTCGTCTTATTATTGCAAATTTATCGCAACAAGAATGATGTTCCCATGTCGGCGTGGCCTGACTTTGGTTGGTTGCTCCTGTAACACGGGGGAAAACTAGCAGCTGTGTAGACCAAGTAGGGGGTTAAAAGCACCCTTCTATGGATTTAAATAAGTACCGTTTCAAAGCAGTGATATCGAAGCAGGAGACTTGAAAACTGTTCCAAGATACCTTCTTTTTCTGGAGTGGCAGATCGGACTAGTGGTAGAGCCTCCTGTACATTGTCTAACGGAGACGCTGTTGTCGATGGTTCGAGTCCTGGCGCGAGTGAAATTTTTCATCGTCTTATTATTGCAAATTTATCGCAACAAGCATCTTGTGCCCATGTCGGCGTGGCTTGACTTTGGTTGGTTGCTCCTGTAACCCAGGAGCAACCCATCAAAATGCCGTATAGCCCCAGCAGAAGTTCTATATCTATACTTTATATATAACTATTTCTCTTATTCCAGACCATAGTCTCACTACTATACATTAGCACAGTATACCGTCATGTAAGACCCTAGCACACTCAAGACTTATTCCCTTTGCATCCACTATGGATTTAATTGCACCAGCCATCTTCCTTCCATTCACAACTTTCATACTACATTCTGCATCATCCGTTCCCTTTTCATCCACCATATATCCTTAATATTTGAACTCAGACATTTGTTCCAGCTGCTCACCATCTAACATAACTTTACACAGAGAACTATCCTCACTCAAAACCAGAATCTTACTCTATTCTACGTTTACTTTCAAACCCCTCCTTTTACACACCTGCCAAATCTCTCTACTAATCCCCTCAAAGCTATTTCAGATTCGCCACACTAAACTAAATCATCCGCATATAATAGGTAGGACACCCTCCACTCTCTTTCATTCTCCATTACTCTAACACCATCCCTTGCTACCTCACCCACCTCTGATTCTTTCATAACCCAATCCATATATATATATATATATATATATATATATATATATATATATATATATATATATATATATATATATATATATATATATATATATATATATATATATATATATATAGCATATATCTTTTTTTCTATATAAATATATATATATATATATATATATATATATATATATATATATATATATATATATATATATATATATATATATATATAGTTATATTACATATATATATATATATATATATATATATATATATATATATATATATATATATATGTTGTTATGAAGTATATATATATATATATATATATATATAAATATATATATATATATATATATATATATATATATATATATTCTTTTCAATTGAATCAATTCAAGCCTTTGATATATTTCTTTTACAATCCAAAAGAAAAATAATAATTACTTTTCTCCGGCTCCGGCTCCAACTCCGACTATAGTTTCTGCACTGTTTGAGAATTGTGCAGTACTTTCTGGCAATAAATTTTCACGTACAAAAATATTTTTTGAAAATTTATGCACAGAATCTGGTTCCGTTTCATCTGGCTGCGGCTCCAGATCCGGCGCTGATCCGACCAAGGATTCTGCACTATTTGAAAATTGTTTGGCACGTCTTCTGACACAACTTTTCACCAAAAAATATTTATGGGAACAAAATTATACCAAGAATCCGGCTCCGTTTCCGACTCTGGATCCAACTAAGGTTTCTGCACTATTTGAACATTGTTCAGCACGTCTTCCGGCAATAAATTTTTCATCTAAAAAAATATTTCTTGAAAAAATTTATAAACAGGATCCGGCTCTAACTCCGGCTCCGGTTCCGACTTCGGATCCGGATCCGACTAAGGTTTTTGAACTATTTGAAAATTAGTCAGCGAGTCTTCTGGCAATACATTTTTCAACTAAAAAATATTTATTGAAAAATATTTATAAGCAAGATCCGACTCCGGATCCTGCTCCGGATCCGGATCCATCAAAGGTTCCTGCACTATTTGAAAATTGTTCAGCACATCTTCTTTCAATAAATTTTTCACCTAAAAAAATATTTCTTAAAAAAAATTCATACCCAGGACCCGGCTCCGGGTTCGGCTCCGGATCTGACTAAGGTTTCTGTACTAATTGAAAATTGTTCAACACGTCTTCTGGCAATACATTTTTCGCCTAAAAAGATATTTTTTTAAAGAAATTAATACCCAGGATCCGGCTCCGGCTCCGACACCGGCTCTGAGCTCGGCTTCGGATCTGACTAAGGTTTCTGCACTATTTGAAAATTGTTCAGCACTTCTATCAATAAATTTTTCACAACAAAAATATTTTTCGAAAAAAATCATACTACGGCTCCGACTTCGACTCCGGCCTGACTCCGAATCCGATCCGATAAGGATTCTGCACTAATTGAAAATTGTTTAGCAAGTTTTCTTGGAGTACGTTTTTTGGCATTAAATTTTTTTACTTAAATTTTTTTTTTTTTTTTTTTAAATTCATACCCAGGATCCGGCTCTGACTCCAGCTCCGGCTAATACTCCAGCTCTGACTTCACTTTCGGCTCCGGATCTGACTAAGGTTTCTGAACTATTTGAAAATTGTTCAGTACATCTTCTGGCAATAAAGTTTTTACCTAAAAATATATTTTTTTTAAAATTCATATCCAGGATCCAGCTCCTTGCTCTCCGGCTCCGATCCGATCCGGATCCGACTCAAGGTTTCTGGAACTACTTGAAAATTGTTCAGCACGTCTTCTATCAAAAAATTTTTCACATAAAAAATATTTTTTGTCGAAAAATCATACTCTGGCTCCGAGTCCATCTCTCCGACTTTGAACTGCTCCCGCCTCCATCTCCAAATCCGATCCGATTAAGGATTCTGCACTTTTTGAAAATTGTTCAGCAAGTCTTCTGGCAAATAAATTTTCATCTAAGAAAATTATTTCTTGAAAAAATTTATACCCAGGATCCGTTTCCGGCTCGCCGGCTCCGGATCCGGACCTGACTAAGGTTTCTGCACTATTTGAAAATTGTTCAGTGTCGTCTGCTGGCATTAAATTTTTCACCTAAAAAAATATTTTTTGAAAAAAATTCATACCCAGGTTCGGCCCGCCCGTCCGACTTCGCTCCGGCTCCGACTACGGTTTCTGCACTATTTGAAAATTATTTAGCACGACTTGGCAATAAATTTTTCATCTAAAAATATTCTTCTGAAAAATTTATACTATTACGCTGTCTGGACTCTGGCTCCGACTTGACTCGGATCCGGATCCGACTAAGGATTCTGCACTATTTGAAACCTGTTCAGCACGTTTTCTGGCAACAAATTTTTCATTTAAAAATTTTTCTTAAAAATTATTCCCCAGAACTGCCCCGCCCGATCCGATCCAACTAAGGTTTCTGCACTATTTGAAAATTGTTCAAAGCACTTCTTCTGGCAATAAATTTTTCACCTAAAAATATTTTTCTCGATTCAAAATCAAACTATGGCACCGCTCTGACTTTGCTCCCACTTCGACTGCCCGACTGATCCGGATCCGCACTATGATTCTGCACTATTTGAAAATTGTTCCGCACGCCTTCTGGCATTAAATTTTTCACCTAAAAATATTTTTTGAAAAAAATTCATACCCAGGCTCCGGCTCTGGCTCCGGCCCCGGCTCCGGCTTCGGCTTCGGCTTCTGATCTGACTAAGGTTTCTACCTATTTGAAAATTTGTTCAGTACCTCTTCTGGCATTAAATTTTTTCACCTAAAAATATTTTTGAAAAATTCATACTTCAGGCGCTCTGCCCGGCCCGGCCTGGCTCCACTTCACCATCGTGCCTGGATCTGACTAAGGTTTCTACCATTTGAAAATTGTTCAGTACGTCTTTTGGCATTAAATTTTTCATCTAAAAATATATTTTAGAAAAAAATCATACCTAGGCTCCGGCCCTGCCCGTTTATGTTTTTCGGCTCCAGCTCAAACTTCGGTTTCAGTCCGATCCGAATAGTTTCATCTAAAAATTTTCACCTCAAAAATTCTATTTCATAAAAAATATACCCTAGGCCTGCCTGGGCTCCGCCTGGCTGCCCGGCCTGGCCCGGCTCCGGCCCTTTTATTTGACTGAGTAAAATCTGAAGAATGAGCTAGAGGTTGAGAATATGAAAAAAAAAAATTAGATTATCTATGCTTATAAATAAAACATTTTTTCCTAAACCTGGAATTGCAATTTTGACTGGAATTGAAATTTTTAGTTCGACACCTCTAAATAAATTTCTGTATCTAAAAACTATTTAGAATTTTAAAAAAATAACATCATGATGTTCAGGAGGAATTTTTCTACTAATTTAGATAAAAAAAAAATGTAAAAATTTTGATTTTGCTTTCAAAAAGTAGGGGGTCTAGTTATGAAGTCTCCCCTTAATGCAAAATAATATATACAATAATTTAGAGTAAGTAAGGATCCCTTTCTTTTCAACGGGAAGGAATATTAATCTTGTAGGAAGCACAAGTAATCTTCCTTGGGCCCAGACAGTACCCCTTGGTACAACCTATTCAGTCCCACCAGCGCAGGCACGAAAAACGCGAAGCGTTTCACGATAAATGCGAAAACGGTTCCCAAATACATATTATTATATTTTGAAAACTGAACGGTCGAAATATTTATATATATTTATATATATATATATATATTAAAAAAATTAATTCCATTTTCGTGAATTTATTACGTCATAATTCGCTGATCAATTTTCTATATTCTTTTTTATGCATAATCATAACTGAGTAAACGATAAATCAATTACAGATTTTTTTAGGAAAGACATTTGAAATGTTTAAAGTTCCGTGCACCGCCGAACCGTTAGTTCCGGAGGGAACCAGAACTTTTAAAAAATTGAGGTTCCAGCCGGAAGTTCCAGCACATCATTAATATTATTGTATATATATATACTGTATATATATATATATATATATATATATATATATATATATATATATATATATATATAATATATATATATATATATATATATATATATATATATATATAATGTTATATATATATTTATATATATATACGGGTATATATATATATATATATATATATATATGGTATATCAGTATATACGGTATATATAACAAATTAAATAAAAAATATTAATTATATTAACTGAGTAAAAGGAACCATTATATATTTAAAAATTAATAGATTATTATTATTATTATTATTATTATTATTATTATTATTATTATTATTATTATTATTATTATTATTACCACTGTATTATTATATCCCATACCTGAAACTTTAACTCCATTTTCATATAATTCTTTCATCTTCAATTTACCACATTTATAATACTATTTAGTAAGATGTGAAACTATAATTCAATGGTACCTGAAAATAAATTAAAATAAAGCCTATATACTTTTATAATACAAGGAATAAAATAAACCTGGTTCTTTTAAAACTGATGTAATATTCTATACCACTTCTAATTTGAAGTGAAATCGTAGTTTATTAATCAGGCAATTCTTTTCATTAGAGCAGTTACTTGGCATTCATTCCTAATTAATTTTAGAAGCTCAATAGGACTGGATGAGCAGATTAAATAAATTACAACACTTAATTTATTTAAAAAAAAATTTCATGAGCAACAAGGATGATTTTTTGGTTTGAGGGTAAGAGCTATGAAGAGAGGCTGAAGGAGTTAGGAATTTTTTCTGCAGAAAGTAGATTTCTCTCTCAGAGGGGACATGACAAAAAGTCTATAAAATATTTACATCTATTGATAATACAGT
>JABUQX010143080.1:22500-23861 GCA_015478945.1 Trachelipus rathkii | reverse complement strand
ATAGAGGTATATATATATATAGCATACATATATATATATACATTACATATATATATATTACATATATATATATATATGCCGTATATATATTATATATATATATATATGTATATATATATATATATATACATATATATACATATATATTAATATTATTATACATATATATATATATATATATATATATATATAATAAGCGTAAGACAAGAATTATATATAAATTTGAAGAAATGTATATTAAATGCAATATTTACTAATGCATATAGTTTCCTGTTAAATTACAAAGAAAAAAAGAAAAAAAAAGATAAACCAAAATTAGAGATATTTTTAATCAGATTCCCACTCACAAATATTAGCCTTCACATTACTATCATTACTATTATCATTTATTGTCATTATTATTATTAATACATTCATTATTGACATTAATATTTAATATTATTACTAGCATTATTATTATTATCATATTATTATTATATATATATATTATTATTATTATTATATATACATATATACATATATTATTATACATATTATTATTATTATTATTGTTATTATTATATATAGAATATATATATATATATATATATATATATTATTATTATATGTATATATATATATATGTATATATACATATTAAGTTATTAATATATTATATATAAAGAAGAAGAGCATATTATTACACATATATATATATATATATATATATATATATATATATTATTATATATATATTAAATAGAATGCTACAAATATCAGATTATTAAATATGCTATTTAGTTCTAGTAGTGGTCTTGTGGGTTCTCCATCTTGGCTGTAAGTCGTTTAAAATCTGACTGATATGTTGTCAGAGCTGTACGAATTAGCTCCGTCAGGTGTTTTGTTTGTAATGATTACACGATGCTTCGACTTCACAAACTTCATAACAGAGTATTGTGATTCACAATAGTATATTGAGCTGAAATTTGAGGTGAGTCGTACACTAGTTTTCTTTAATTCAGGATATTTTATTTCTGGAACTTGTTTCCAGAACTCGATTGTAGACTGGGGTTTATGGGTCATCTTTAGACCCAGGTCCTCCTGTAATTCCAATAGTTCTATTTCCACAGCATATGGTTTCGTTTCGTAACTAGAGGTTTGAGAATTGGACAGTCATCATTTACCACATCAACCATGAATGGATTTACAAAAAAGGCAAACCAGAGCTTCAGCTTCTGCAAGTCAACAAACCTGACTAGGAAATTATAAAGCAGTCCTTGTAATTTATTTTTTTATCCTCCCAGTTTATGGTCTTTTATTCAAATGTTAGGAAATGTATTTACTTTCTTACTGTGATAGGGGAAGTGACTGAAATTTCTTGA